>PVKE010012360.1:0-38487 GCA_004027555.1 Craseonycteris thonglongyai | reverse complement strand
GGCAGTGGAATATTTAAGATTAGCAACTGACTCATTCATTTATTTAGTGTTATGCATTGAACAACTACTCTGCACTAGGTGCCATGGATGTAGGAAGCCATTAAAACACAGCCCTCCTGTATGGAGAGTCCTCAAAAAGTTAGGAATGGAATTACCATATGACCCAGCCATCCCTCTACTGGGCATCTACCCAAAAAACCTGAAAACCTTAATCTTTAAAGATGTTTGTACCCGCATGTTCATCGCAGCACTGTTCACAGTGACCAGAACATGGAACAACCAAAATGCCCTTCGATAGATGACTGGATCAAGAAGATGTGGTGCATTTACACAATGGAATACTACTCAGTGATAAGAAATGATGAAATACAGTCATTTGTGACAACATGGATGGACCTAGAGACCATTTTATTAAGCGAAATAAGTCAGACTGAAAGAATCAGGAAACATATGGCCTCACTTATAGGTGGAATATAAAACTGAAAGTAACAAAGACAGAGACCTATGGACACATTCAATAGCTGGGTGATTGCCTGAGAGAAGGGGAGGAGCGGGGAGGGAGACAGAGAGGGGAGGTGGGAGAGGGCACCAGCATTATAGCCACACTCAATAGTTTGGTGGTTACCTGAGGAGGGGTGAGGAGGGGTGAGGGAGAGTTGTGGGAGGGGAGGTGGGAGAGGGCACCAGCATTATGGACACACTCAATAGTTTGGTGGTTACCTGAGCGGGGGTGAGGGGTGGGGAGGGAGAGTTGAGGGGGGAGGTGGGAATGGGCACCAGATATATGGTGATAGAAGGGGAGCTGATTCTGGGAGCTGGGCACATAATGCGATGCATGGGTGATGTGATGTGGACTTGTACATCGGGAAACTATCTAATTGTTACCAACCAATGTCGCCCCATTAAATTTAACAATATAAATAAATAAATAAAACACAGCCCTCGCTAACACAGCCCTCATTTTCAATGGAAAGAGGTATTTACCTATGTGGCAAATAGCTGACCCCGCAGCAAAAGTCAGCACAAGATACCATGAGGATCCAAAGAAGAAAATCATCACCTCAACCTGGAGAATCCACAGAGGTAGCCCAGAAGCATGGAAGGTTCCAGAGGAAAAAGAAATGTAGGGTGTTAGTAGGATGTAGTTGAATGTTAGAATCTGAGGTCCAGGCTGCAGAGAGAGAATAAAGGAAGACAAGGAACAAATGAGAAAGTGAAGAGAAGATTCTATCAACAAGAGAGGTCCAAAGGAGAAGAAAGCAAGCCAGCTGAGGCCAATAAAAAGAAGGGTGAGACAGAAAAGTAAAGCAACAGGACAAAACGTCAGACCTGGGAACCACCTTAGATCTCTGACCTGTACCTAATGCAAAATGCCTTCTGTACTAGTTCAGCTGTGGGAATCACCTCGTTTGCCACTCAGCCATCAACTGTAAAATAATCACAGAGTTCTCTAGTGAAAATAATGAGGAACAGAGACATTAAAAAACATACTCAGGGCCAAAGACAAAACAGAAATGTTCCCTCCTTGCCAGACCACCTTCATCTATACACTTTCACACAGCCCTGTTCCTACAAGAAGGCCTATTAACCACGTGTGGGTCCCATTTCTTTTTTAATCCATAAGAACTGAAATGTGGAATGCATGCTGGCAGGAGCGCAGGGACTTGGTTTCCAGTTGCAGCTCTGCCACTGTCTTGCCTGGTGACTTTGAAAAACTTACTTTCCCTCCTTGTGCCTCAGGTTTTCTTCTATCAAAGGATAAGTAAGCTCTGACTAATATTTTGAAAACTGCTCTAGCAGCTAATCCTTTATTTTATAAAATGAAAATTCACAAAAAACACGGAGTTTTAATACATAAAACATATCCAAGCACAGTGTGCTCTGACGGAAAAATCTGCAGCTGACAAACACACAGGAGGTAGCCCCCCAGGGATGTCCATGGAAAACAGTCGAATATTTTTGGACCTTTCTGTCACTGGGTTCACACCACTCTCTGAGATCAGAGAAGTGGGGAAAGGCAATGAGGGCTGTCACTGATCTGGGTTGGTGACAGAGAAGCTCAAGAGAGGAGCAGGCCAGATCTCCAGGACAGTCATGGGACTGCCATGCAGGAGGTATCACACAGCAGAGCCATCAGTTCTACATGGTAGGAATCGACTACGATTTGCTGTTGGCCACAGGGGGCTGAAATGCAGGTGCTGAGGAGCAAACCCAGCAGCTTGCAGGATGCAACAAAAAGGTAGATCCTTCAGCAGAAGATTGTCCACGTGGCCAGCTGGCCCAGTGCAGCTGCAATAAGGAGTCCACGCTTCCTATTCCCCAGAGCATATCTGGATCAAAGCTGAAAGAGGGCACGTGCGTCTTGAATCTTTCTCCCTAGCTGCACATCAAAGTCTGACCTTTTCAGTAGCACATTCATTCAGGTTCCTAACTCAGAAGTCAAGTCAGAACAGTGAACGTTTCTCCAGACAATGAAAAAAAAAAAAAAAAAAATCCAGCTAGAAACAGTTTCAATTTCAAAACATTTTTCTATACTTTCAAATTCCCAGAGAACGAATGAGCCTGTGTGATGTGTGTGTGTGTGTGTGTGTGTGTGTGTGTGTGTGTGTGTGTGTGGTGCAGGCATTTGGGGAGAGGGTGTGGGCAGGACGAAACAAGACACTATAAACAACATGCACATATCACAAATCTATAAACCACAGAAAGTATCAGAGACAAAAAATGGGCTTCCCCTTCCAGCACCCCAGTTAATTAAAAATGAGTCTTTATAGTTTTCTATTAAAATTCTTAGGTCAACCTAATAGTTTTTCATATGATTGGTTGCTTTTTACTCAAATGAAAAATCCCAACCTCCCTGCAAAGGCAAAGGATTAGGAAGGAATTCAGCAGCATCTTCACCTCTGTCCTGGTGCCTGTTCCCAGAGACCAGGGCTCCTCTACATCTAACCCGCAACTTGAGCGGACGGACTATAATTACGGTACTAGGAACAAATGCATACTTGTGGTGGCAGCCCAGAGAGCCACAGAAATACGTAAACATCACCTCACTTTAAAAGGAAAGCAAGCTGTATGAATAAGAAAAACTATTACAAGAGTTAAAAAAAAAAAATCCCAACAGTCTTACTTGCAGTTAGCTCTTCAGTCAACACATATCACAGTCCTGGAGACAGACACAGGAACTGCAACAACTTTCTCCAGCTAAAACTTTCCGCCCGAGTTTATCCTCTGTTTATTTTTTGAAGCATTAAAAGGCCGCGCTAGGAGGACACACTCAGTTTTCCTGACCATCCAACGCGGCAGCAAAGTCCTGCAGAGAATTCAGAGCAAGTTTGCGGAGACTTGCTCCCTCCGCTGAGGCTCCGTGGTTGCTCCGAGCTTGTAAATACAAGCTCCGTGGACAAAGTCCCAAATGACATCACTGGCAGCTGCTTATTGTTGAGTCTTTATTAACTGACTGTCAAAAAGAAAGGAGGGGGTGGGGAGCAAACGTATCTTTTCCGCAGCAAAAATCAGCACCTTGGAGTGGATTTCAGCTATATATGTGTTAATAATCCCATTGATTCAGATTTTCAAGGGCTTGGTTTCTCTCAGGTCAGACCCTGTCTCCTGAAAAAGAGAATCCCCTCCACTGATTTAGGCTGGATAAACTGAAGGCACGGAGGAAAAGTTTGAAACACCAGCACGGCCCTCTCAAGTTGTTTACCCACCTGTTTCCAGTCTGTCTCAGAGTTTGATGATTCATAAATATCCGAGTATTAGTTATGTCTTATGTTGCCTAACAACTTTTACCATGATATGCATACCTGTCTAACGTTTTTTTCTAGAAGGATTGTCCTGGGTTGCAACTCTTTTTAGATATACTCTAAAGAGTGCCTTGGGGAAGAAGGTAGGGCCCCCTGAAATCATAAACAAAATGTGGTACCTATGTGGCAACAGGTGGTTTCCTGAGAAGAGAGCTAGAAGCTTTCTTCAGATTCTCAAAACGGTAATGAGCTATTTACCTGTGCCAACCCGATTACACCAAAAACAAACCAGCAAACAAACAAACGCACAACCCACCTCTGCCAAGTACCTCCAATAAATCTCAGGGACTACTGTAACTAGCAAGATAAAGGGGCACTTTTGTCCCTATTTTCAACCATTAGACTCACTCTTCCACTGCCAGCTGATCCTCACGGTGCTTTTATAGTTCTCTCCCCACCCACCAGCAGCCCCCACCTAGAGAAATCCGCAAATCCTACCCATCTCTGCCCTGAAGCTCCAACAACTCTAGGCCACTGTTTTCCTTCCTTCCTCTCCATTGCTGTAATGATGCTGACTATTTATATTTATTTGCTGCTTTTTATACACTGACTTGTATTTTTAGCTTGTTTTTTAGCATCTGTGTCTGTCTCCTCAACTCAGGCTGAAAGGTCTTTGAGGGCAACCATTGTGTTGTAAGTGTTATTTGTTTATGCCCAAATGCCTAACATAGGGGATCTTAAAAAGAAATAGGGGGAGGAAGGCCTTGGGGGTGGGGAGTACAAGATTAGCAGATTCCAGGGAATGGGTGTATATTTAGATTAAGCACTCTCCCTTCCCTTGGAAAACAATGACCTCACATCTTACTGCTTAGCCACAGTGGATGCTCCCTTATTTTCTCAAAGAGCAGTGATTACTGATCTGGTAGGATATCAAAACCCTAAACTCTGCCACCTACATGGAGGAGTCAAAGACAGGACATAGCTATAATGGGTCTTAAGGTCAACACAATATCTATGGAAAATTACATAAAGATTTTATCAGCAGCACCCCTTAGACCCAGAAATTCCAGTTTTCCAGAGTGATCCTACAAATATGCTCACAAACAAGCCTGAACGTAAAAGCTTACAAATGTTATTTGCAGAATTATTTGTAAACCAATAGACTAGAGACAACTTAAAGATGAATCAGTATGAGAAAAGGTAAGTTACACAAACGTGGCACGTGTATAATATATAAAACTGAGAAGGAATTGAAAAAAATTGAGGTAACTACATAGACTAACGCAGGAAGTGGTAAGTAGCTGCTTGTTAAATGAATTAAGCAAAGTGCAGTACAGACTGATGGGAAGAACTATACAAATTATCAACAGTAGTATATTCTTGAAGAGTGACGTAGGTGAATTGTCCCTTTAGTATGCTTCCATACAGTTTAATTTTTTAATATGAACATGTTCCACTTTAGTTATTAAAATAATCAAAGTATACGACACTACAATTTTCAAAATAAATCACAAGCAGAAACCTACTATTATTCAACAAATGTCTGTCATATAGTAGGTGCTCCATAAAGATCTATTTATTGAAGGAATATATGTGGAGTTTCTACAAAGATACAGCAGTACATGGGAATGGAATGCGACAAAGAAAAGTAAACCAGCACTGGGTTTTCATTTCTAATTGAATGATCGACTAACCCCTTTTCCATTACAGTTGACTGATTTGAAAACCTTTTTAGACTCTGTCCACCTTAAGAAATTATTAAAGTTAAGTGCTCAGAGCATAAAGTGCTGACCTTTCCCTTATGCAATTGTTGTTTGACAAATGCAGTTTTAAGGTAAGACAAGTACGAACCACTTCAGTTCGGTTCTCTGGTTGCTAGCAAACATTGAAAGGGAAGTCAGAAACTAGTAAGGGTACAGGTTTCCCCGGCTCCTGGTCATGGCTCGTCTAACATTAAGGAACTCTCCGTGTGGAGAGGGAGTTAAGACAGTCTAACCCACAAAGAACCTTCAGTGCTTTATTAAGGATGGCTTTGAAGTTCAGTGGCCTAGAAATATGACATAAAACACAGGTCAGTCTCCCCTATATATGACCTATGGGGCCTCTATGCTGGAAACTCACAGGCGCAAGCCCTACATAAGATACTATGGTTTTCTTTAGGGGGAAAAGTAAAATGGTTTTTTTCAAAGCTCTATTTCCATTCCTTTAGACTAGAGAAAACACACTGGAGTCTTGTCTTCCTAGTGAGAAGATATCTTATGTCTGTAATGATTTCAAGAAAATGAAAGCACAACCCATATTTCCTGCATGTTTTTATGTTGCTATAAACCACATACTAGGAACCTGAAGCCAGACTCTGTTTAAATGCACATTTGAAGCCCCTTGGGTGTCGTAAAGTCACACTTCCCCAAGTGAGAGTTAAATGTAAGTATTTAACTTGACTTAAAACTGTGTATAAAAACAAATAAGGGAAAGGTGAGGAGATGGAGGGGCACCGTCTTCCTGCCTCTACCAGGTGACATTACAGCTGCTGTCAAAACGACCTCCCCCTGCTGAGATGCTTGGCCCACCTTCCTTTCAGTGCCTGCTACTCCTTTATTCAGGCAATTTCCTCTCCACCGTGGGCCCTTCCCTCACCAATGGAGGGCTGCCAGGCAAAGTAACAACAGGTATATGTATGTCTATTTGCCTGTTCAGTGTTTAAAAGGTCTTCCGTTATATTCTTCATGTTGAAGTGATTTCTGTCTTAAACAGAAAAATCCCTAAAGTCGGAGACAGCAATGAAATCTTCAAGGTGAGCAATACAGTCAAAAGGCCCCTTTAGAGGTGCTTGCTGGATCATTTTATCTTACGAGGGACCTATCAAGACTATCATTCCAGAGACAGTTTCTCCCTCCAGTGTCTGATTTCCTCTCTAACTCCCCTCTTTTATCCCGAGCAAGTTATACTTGCTTAAGTATAACTACTACCATTTGTTAAGCATTTATATGTGTCATTTGCTTAAAATGTATCATCTAATTTACCTTTAAAATAACCCAGTGAGTTACATACTACTATCACTCCCTTTGTACTACTGAAGGTAATTAGGGCCCACAGCTATGTTCCTTAAGTAATCTGACTACAATCACACAAATGGTAACTTGTAGGCTGACCAGACATCTCATTTTTAACAGGATGGAAAACAACAGTACTGTCCCATTTCAAACGGTACATACGGTCAGTCTACTGATATCTTGAATTTAGCCCAATGAGACTAGGCCAACCGTATGTACTATTTGAAATGGGACACTAACATTGTTTTCTGTTGTGTTTAAAATGGTATGTCTGGTCACCCTAATGGTAAGAGGTAAATCTACCATTTCAATTCTGACTTATCTTCCAGTGTCTTTGGGAGGCTTAGATACTTCTGAGGACTATAAATATTGAAAAGAAACTTGGTAGACCAATATGAATAATGGCAATTGGAGTTAGAAGCATGTAGCCATCCTTAAAGTACTTAGTTCTGGTTCCTATATACAATATATGGCAGGGGACATTCAACAGACCTTCAGACTTGAATTTCAAACTAGTGTGGCTTGTCTGCTTTCTGTAACGCAGCCCTTCTGGTAGCTCTTTGAAAAGATAGTAGACTGTAGGTCTCAAAGACAAGTGCAAAGACCATGGGAATCAGCATAGGGCTTAGGCCCACAAAATCAGTGTGTAGTCAATACTCCATGCCATTAGAGCTAGGCAAGAACCAATTGCAGAAGAAGAAAATATCAAAGAGCGAGCATTTAAAAGTGTTACCACCTATTTCCCTTCACACTGAGAGCCTTCAGTAACTTGTATTCCTTTGCTCCAATATCTATTATTTTCTCATGGAGCTAATGATTCTACTAGGGCTTAAAGACAGGCCATAGCTTTCCTGTAAGAGCTAATATGATTAGAAATAGGATGTAGAGATTTTAGAAAGAGTAGCATAGGAACACCTCAGCATTTCGCAAACAAATTAGCGTGGCTTTGAGAGTGGAATCACTAGGAGCCCTGAGAATGTGCCTGTTTAGAACAGAATACGGCTGCCATCATTCTCATGCAGATGGTCCTCAGACACATTTAAAGAAGCACTGGTTATAACAAGAGAATTATATGACCCTCTTGTCAACAATCTAGGCTGACCATATGTACCATTTTAAGTAGGACATAAAAAAAGATACTGTCCCATTTAAAACAGTATGTATGGTAAGCCAACTGGCACCTTGAAGTCAGCCAATGAGACTAAGCTGACCATAAGTACCATTTGAGATGGGACAGTAATGTTTTCTGTGCCATTTAAAATGGTACATCTGGTCAGCCTACTACACGGTCAGGTATTGATAACGATCATGTGACTGTGTCCCGATCCTTGGAAAGAGCACCGTGATCAGTTAGCAAATTCCTGGAAAACATTACCTACAATAGATCACATCTGACACAAATTTGGTGCTCAAAGTGCAACTTGGAAAAGATAAAATGGGTGCCACACTGATAGTCCCAGACAGAGCCGGATAAAGACACTGATAGGCAGGCATCACCACAGATGTTACAATAATCCCCACATATAAATCAAACAAAAACGAGAGTGAACCACGAAGTGCGAAGAAGTCCAACGAAGTTCAGATTACCCCCATAATGACAGGCTTCAGTGCATACCACGATATATCAAATTTCAAACTTACACATGTCGTTTTTTTCACTAGGGGAGAGAGGGTGGCTTGCTAATAGTCTCGGCACACGTGCAATCTATTGAGTTGTCGACACTACTGGGACACCAGGAACCTTAGGGGAGGGGGCTAATATGGCAGATGTCTGTCAAAAGAACAGAGAACAGGAAGAGATGTAAACTTGACCGACTATGAAAATTTGTTTGGGACCTTCCTGTCCTGAAAATGGGATGCTGTCCTGGGATACATGTGCTTTCTCAACTGGCTCAGGCCCCAGGCCCAGGCCAGCGAGGTACAGTGAGGGTTAATGTTCCTAAGGCACTGGACGGCTTTTGATGAAAGGCCCTATGTAAGTATAAAGTATCACCGTGAAGCCAGAGGATTTTATTTCAGCCTCCTCATTGTACTGTTGACAGTGCATACTGTGAGTTTGACATTTTTAACTACTTTGCTTGCCCCAAATAAAAGGGGCTGGACAAGAGGAGGTGGGAAAAGGGGAGGGGTGGGGAGAGCCATATTCTTCCCCTGACTTTGATTTTACACAACTCCAATGCGCAGCATTCAAGTCCAGTTTACAAGCTGGGTCCAACAAGGCTACTTCAGAGATTTATGTAAATTCATTAAACAAGATGGAAGTTACATTCCTTTGAAGCTGAGAAGAGTCCTCCTGAAACCAGAGCCTGAGGGAGGTCTCAAGTGACAAGGCTGTCTGTAAAATGAGAAAGTAACTCATTTTGTGGCCCGTGGTGATTGTCTAAATAAAAAACCCCTGAGTTCGATTTCCACCAGATACCGAGGCCATTAAAATCAGTGGTAGCACTAAGGGAAGGAAGGGGATATGGGACAGAACTGATTTTCCCAGTGTGTGGGACCCAGATTGGTGTATGATTAGTGCCTTCAATAAAGCCCACCCTAAAAGGCATGGCACGCAGCTCCCTACAGTTCCTAAAATGCACTGGGGCTCCTGCACCTAACAGTCCCCGCCCCCACCGCCTTAGACTAGCCCCCTGTCCACAACGCCCCTGGGACTCGAAAAGGAAAAGCTGACAACAGGCTGCTGGGGTGCCCCAAGGGGGAGGCTGGGCAGGGTCCCCAGCAAATGGACTCCCAGGCTCAAGAACTCCTGCCTGCATTTGCCCAAATGGCCAGCCCTGGGCTGATGTGGGAGCCTTCAGGCAGCCCCCCAAGTCCTCCTTTTATGCTGACAAAGCTTCTTAAGTTAAAAAGACAAAAGTGGGGTAGCTGGTAAAGACAGGTCAGGGGTCTCTTGAAGGCATTCCCCCCCTTTGGAAACACGGACACGCACTCACACACAGTGAGGCTTCCCAACCCAGCCCCTCTGATCACCTGATAGTTTAAACTCCAGAAATAATTTCTGTTTGTGGCAACAGCCATCTAGAGACCTTTAGAAAAGGCTTCTTTACACATGCGAGAGAAAGAACTCTCTCCACAGTTTGGCCCCAACCAAACAGCCCTGGGAAGTCACAGAAGTGACTAAAGTGGAGAGAGGAGGCAGGAGGACAGCTGCCTGCTCAGAGCACTGGTGGAGACCAGAGGCTCCAGGAGGTGCAGCAGCCTGGGCTTTGTCGCGGTGGGTTCTCTAGGTCTGCGGCAAACACCGCTCTCCTGCCAAAGTCGGCCCCACAGAGGGAGAGGCAGTCACCATGTCAGCGTGGATGATGCTCATGTAGCCTTTCCCCCAGGGAAGGAAGGGCTCGTGTTCCTCACATTCCCAGGCAAAGCTCGCTGGGGTGGAGAAGGGGTCCTTTGTCCAGAAACTCCCATATTAGAATCCTTCCTCATTCCCCTGAGGAGCTAGCAAGCTTGAGGGACCCACTCTGAACAATTAGACCTTTAGAGATAATAGAGCCTCTCAGCTCTATTGTCACTGCTATTTTAAACTTTATACCTTAAATAAATCCAGGGGAACTGCTTTAAGATAGATTAAGCCTTTTCCAGGTACAATAATCTATTGTTAAATCTAAAAATCTGCTGATGGAGAAATGATTTTGAAGTGTAGCCTTCCTATGAACAAAGGAGAATAACCATTCAATATTAGTAATCATTTATTATTTTGACTGATTAAATAAAATAATGAGAGTCCTAGTGGTCAACTACATGAGATACCAATGTTAGGTTAAAAATCACTTAATGATCTGGCTAATCCCTTTTGAATAAATATAAAAATGACAAATTCCTTGTTTTATAAGCAGAAGAGTATAGTTAGCGTAATAAGGAGGCTTTGGAATGTTATTTTAGCAACCGAATATTTCTGAAATGAAATCGTAGATAGAATGTGATTATGTAATACAGTGCAGGGGTGGGATAGAGGGTGAGGTCCTACAACCCATCTTGCCAGCCCTCCCCTTGCCAACATGAACAGAGAAATGACAAACACTTATAGGCCAGGCTGGATGAACTGAACTAAAGGACATTTTTATTTCCCTGTCTACTTCATCCCTGATTGACCCCTGTCCTCTGAGCCCTTTAGACCCATACCTTCTGCGCCACCCAATTTAACACTTAATTACACACAGCAAGGGCTTGTGTGCTCATATTCGCTTTTGGTAGGTAATTCTTACCTGCCGGGCAGATTGTAGTCGTCTTGACATAGAGGCCATATTCTAGACTTCGGTAGTTACCTCTGTGCCAACACGTGCTAGGCACGTACAAGCTGTTGGACTAAATAGGGATTTATTCCAATTAGAGAAGGAAACTTAAAGTCACAGGAGACCTAAAAGGTGTGGGAGAACAGGCAGATTGGATCCAACTTGGGATGTCAGTCACAGGCTGGGATGGGCGGTGGGGAAGAGGCGAGGCTCCGCATCAGGGCCTAAGTGAAGGAAACAGCTACCTTTCTCCTTTTTCTGCTTTTTTTGCCTTCTTCAGCCACCTTTCTTTTAAGCCACATGTCAGGTACAGATTATCATACCTGCTTGCTCCTCCTCGATGCAATCAGCATCACTGAATATGGTGAAAAATACATTGAGTGTCCAGAGAAAACAATCTATGATTGCCAAACCCATGTCACGTGAACTTGAAGGCTATGTCAATGCATTAATCTTTTAAGTTATCATTGATTTTGCTAATTCATTCCCTGAGCCATTCACCAAACATCATACAGGAAGTTTACAGTTTATACAACATTTCCTCAGTGAGCACCTCCTGCATTCTAGGTTCTCCAAGGATTTTAGAACTGAGCAGCTATGAATATTCATGCAATATTCTGTGAGTATCCATTCATTGGGAAATGTAATAGGAAAATACACTGAATTAGATTATTTTCCCACAAGCTTTGATAAAAGTAAAGCCAAAGTATAGGGGTCATTAGTCTAAGGTTGAGTGGTAGCAACTGAGTGTTTTAAAAACAGAAAAGTTAAGGCAATGTGACAATAAAGTGCAGCAAATTGAGCATAATGCACACAGCTCTTGGATAAGAAAAGAAAAACTTAGTTATTAGCGGGGAGAGCAGTTCATGAATAGACATGTGATTGTTCATTGAGTGTGAACTACGGTTTATGAGGTCAGAAAGTCCAAAAGATACTGTAGGTGAAACATATCAGTGCCTTAGAGCCTTTCCTGTAACAATTTCATATTTTGGAAATGAAGTAAGCAGATCTTACTCTCATTTCAATGTAGAGACAAGACCAGTTTTTCCACCACACACTTTGGGCCTTGGACTTGGATTAAGCAACCCCTAGAATGAATTCCCAGAAGTAACTAACCTGCCCACCCCTATACCAAACTTAATGATCTCCAGTCCCTTGAAAGACTCACTTATTCTCAGAGAAGGGAAGTTATATGCCAGGGGTCAATTGTGGGTGAATGTGGGCTTCTCACTAACTTTGAGACACTTATCACCCCTCTGATGACAGAAAAGGAAGAAAAGGATGATCCAGAATTGCTAAGGTGAAGACATAGAGAGAAGGCTCATAGGTTGTTCCATAATGCACATAGGTGTAGGAGCACCCCAGTCTGGACTGTAGAGGCTAGCTCAGGACCTGGCCCTGTGGCACTATAAGTATCCGGGTACATTACAACCTTTAGCTCTGGTATGTGTCCTAGATTTATTGCCTATTTTACCATTCTTTCCCTGTCCTCAGCAGTTTGTTCCAAATAAATTTCCCTTCTAATTCATTGCCCTCGTGTTCAATCTCCTTCTGATCTATATTTATTAGCTGCCAAGTACATGTGAAGCACTGCAGGAACTATCAATAACGTCCCTGTTCTCTGTCACTCTTAACCACACAGAAAAACATCTGCCCATGGTTTCCCATCCCCCTACCCATTCATTATCCCATGGCTTCACTGTGACTCCCAGAGGTAGCTTAGAAGAGGCTTTATATCATCCCACCTAGGACCCAAGTTTAGCACTAAAAGTCAAGCTTCCTGGGAAACCCCTCAAGTCAGGCAAAGCAAGAGGTTTGGTTACCCCAAACCCACCCCAATTTCTATTAGCAACTTCGCAAAGCCTCAAAAACATCAATGTGTTTCTGTACAAGTCCCCTAACACCCCCAAATTGCTTCTATGGGTCCCACCCATGTGAAGATTCTACTTGTTTACATTACTTCCTGTCGATCCCCAGTAACACAAACCTCCATTTCCCTCTTGTGCTTCCTTGACACCTTTCCTTGTTTCAGCAACCTCCTTGTCTTCCCCACCCATCCCTGTAAAAGGCATTGGGCCCAATTGTGCAGACTTCACAAAGGCCTCCTCTTTTAGTCTAGAACAGGGGTCTCCAAACTATGGCCCACGAGGCCCTCTCATCCGGCCCGTGGAGACCTTTTTATCTGAATAAAATAATATGAAATAAATAATTAAAAACAACATCTATGTTTTGATTCTTTTTTATTTGGACCTCAAGTGTGTAGTCGGCCCCCAAACTGCTGTTTGATAGTTAATGAGGCTGAAAAGTTTGGAGACCCCTGCTCTGGAACTTCACCTGTGGAGGACATGGATGTGCACCCCACAGATCCCTCTTCAAGCAGCACAGAGCCTCCAGGGTTCGCCTCGCGCCAGGGCCCATCCTTCCCAAAGTGGTGCTCACCCACATGCAGTTACAGATCCACGAAGGCATATAAAGGCCAGGCCGTTCTGCGTTGGTTTAGGTCCCTCCAACAGGCTATATGCATTCCACAGCAGCCGATACCACAGACTGAGGCTCTGTCCAGCCTGCATCCCAGCTCAGCTTCTCCGTGTCCAATCCTCATTCTTTTCCTCTCATCTGTAGGTGTCTCTCCCCAATCAGAATCCCACAATATCCTAACCCAATCAATGGACAGGCTCTGTCTCCGTTTCAGCTTCTAGAGAACTCAACCTGTGTCATAACTTTAAACCCTGAGGACATCAAGTACAAAAGGAGGAAAGTATGGATTCTCCAGAGTTCTTGGGAAAATCTGATTTCTTAGGTAACTAGGACACTAAATCCGGGTGAGAAGTGACAATCTGGAGAGCCATGGCATATGCTCCAGCACAGAGATAATCTGAAAGCAACATTCACGTAAAGCAGAGTAGCAGCTTCACTAATGAGATACATAAGCTCAAACAATACTAGGAGTAACTGTAATGACCATAAGCACTTATACAGCACTTAGTACTTGCCAAATGATTTTCATTGCATTTGAACTGTCCTCGCTTACATCCCAAGCTATGAGTTAGGGAACTCCATGACCTTTGTTTTACAGTAAGGAAGCTCAGGCAAAAACAGGAGGAGTGACTTGCTCAAAGTTCCAGGGCTTGCGAATAAGCAGACCTGGGATTTCAACTAAGTCCCCACTGAAAGATGTGAATGTAGTAGATGTACTCAGTGTACTTATAATGAGAACAAAGAGAAGTGAGTACAGTCCATGAGAAATCAGGCCATGAGGAACCTGAGGACACACAATGGGACCCATCAGATGGGACATGAGGACAGTATATCGCAGTTGAGACCATGACTCTCTGGCCTGATTGAGGCTGAGCCTCCATCCTTCCTATAAAGGGCAGGAGGGCAAGTCAGGGTTGACCAGAGTAAATCCACATGTGAAAACAGGTAAGTGGGCATACCTGGCTCGAGTTAAGAATTTGAATGCAGACAGGCCTTGACAGGAATAGAAAATAGAACTGCCTCAGTGGAAGAGAAACAAATGATAAAATTAATACCCTCACCCCACCCACGGCAATAAATATCACCCTCCATCATCAATAAGCTAAATCAATAGTATGACAGCATTCCTTTTCCCCTAGATAAGGAAATCCTCTGAGTCAAACTGAGATACACCCAGGCACAGATTCAAATCTCAGTGTCAATGTCCCGGTATCACATATGTACCTTTCTCCCCCCATTATGGCTTTGCCATGAAAACATAATGCCTTTAATTCCTAGTAAATAGAGTAAATGACACTATAAGTAGCATTTTTGGCTTCTGTACCTGTCAACACAAAAAATAAAAATGGAATTGTTTTCTTTTCCTTTTATCCAACTACGGTGCTACAGAGAAGTTGGATAAGGCAGAGAGCCCACAGCCAACACATCACTCAAAAGATACAGAGCAAGCCATGGCTTCCTTCTCTGACCCTCAGGAGGCTCAGGCTCCTGGCTTCCCCAGTGAATTGTTTGCTCACCCACCAGTGACAGTTAAGGTGGGATTACCCAGGTCACTACTGCTGCTTGGAGTTGAATTTTTAAACCGCATTCTACCTCTTGCCTCTCTGAAGGAGAAAACAGAAAAAGATACATAAAAAAATTTTTTTTAATCCTACATTGCAAATTATTCATATTCCAAGGCTTTGGTCAAGCAAAAGCTAAATTCCTGTACCTCTGTTTCTCTGAGCCCTGTGTATTATTCAGGCGGGTGTGGAAATTGAACCCCAGGCTAGATGCATAAAAGGGAAAAAAGCTATTTACTCTTTTACCATGGAAACCCTGTGAACTGTGGGGTGCTAAGGAGAAATGAACAGCTTTAATAACTTGGGGGGATGGCTGCCTCTACCTTAGCCAGCATAATGGACTAATGGTGCAGCATAAATCACGGCGTCTAATGCTGGCTCTCTCCTGGAGGCTCAGGGAAGCTTCTTATTCACTTGGAACAAATCAGCATAGTTTATTCCCAAGACAGATTAAGCATTTCCCCATAAACTTTAATCACCTCTCGGTACCTTAGCACATTTAGTGTGCAGGCCCTCAGAGGTAAGGGAACACTGTGGATGGACTTTGGTTTTGCATGTGATGCTTCCATCCTGAATACAAAATCACACTATCAAAAATATTATTCATTTTTTAACACCATGTCTCAGGCATATGTCCAACTATGTGAACATATAACCTACCCAGAACGTGTAATTATTAATATAAAGTTTCTCTCTCAATCTCTACCTCTGTCTCTCTCTCTCTCCATCTCTCTCTCTCTCTCTCTCTCTTTCTCTCTCTCTCTTTCTCTCATACACCCACACACACACACACAGAGAAGAGATATAAATACACAGTCTTAGAAATAGCTCCAAACTTAATAGCTAAGAGTACATACACCTAGAAAGTTACTGAATCAGTTATTAAAAAGCTCAACTGACAACCAGTTTCTTTTTTTCCAACCTTCTTCCTCTTTTGCTTCCTCTTACCCATCCTTCTTATATGATTGAAGTCAAAAATTTAGAATCTGCATTAGTCCCTAACACTCTTATTTAGAACTTTGTTTCACATGGAATGACCTCATCCCAAGTTAATCCTTCATTACTACCAAAATAACTCTGCATCAAATGAGGACATTTGTTTCCTTGTCTTCAATCTGAGTTTAAAATGTTCTAAAGTAAACTCTGGAAGGAAATGTCTCACATGCATCTGGGTCCTTGGTGAATAGCATCGAACTGCTGCACGCGCGTAAGACACGGCTAGAGATGGTTATCTAATTGGACTTGGATGTCTGCACCTCTTCCCTTTCTCTGTCTAGTTCCTGTGGCGAGAGATTCTTCCTATGGACCATGCGCCCTTTTAATCGGAACACACTGGCTAACTTAGGCCCCTCTGCTCTGCCTGCGGGAGCTCATCGGCTGTCATGAGGCCCAGGTGTCAGTTTGGGAATGCATTCTCCAAGGGCAGGCATTGGGCCGTGGGTCCGTGGCAGACCAACGGTGACAGCTTCCTCCAACAGCTGCAGTGGCAGCCTGACCTTCCAGGTGATTAAATAATCCTGCTTTCTGGCCTGCTCTTGTGTTTGATTTGGAACCATTCTCCTGGACGGGGCTGAACCAAACAGGCTGTCTGCTCACGGCTTGGAATCCATGGGCTGAGGTTTCCTCTGAAATTATGAAATGCCTCCTTATCTTTTCCAGGCCACTCAAACCCAGAGTTATCACAGACAAGCCCTTGAAAATAGGAGATCCTCCATTTGCCTGAAACGGGACTGAAATTTCACTTTTCTTTGTAAATAACTGTTAAATTTGATAGCTTTGCTTTGAAATAGGTGCTTATTCTAATTGTAAACTGGTACAACCTGGCTAGAAAATATTCCTTTCATGCGATATTGGGCATGCCCATAAAATACACGTTCAACTACATGTGTAAACCAGATGAGGACATCAATCAATGAGAAGTATACTCAGTATATTTACATTTCTCAATAATACAACACAATGTCCTAGACAAATAATTAAAAGACTGCTTTTGGGTGAAGCTTAGTGCTGCTGCTATGCAAACACAAATGGCCTCCCATTGAATAAAAACACAAATCCACAGCATGTGGTAGTTTAATGCAAAGATAACTAAACTGTTACAAGGGGAGCCTATAGACCTGTGGTTTTTAAAGTGTGGTCCCTGGTCCACAACATCAGTGTCACCTGGGAGCCTATTATAATGCAGATTCTCAGGCCCAACCCCACCTACTGAATCAGAAACTCTGGGACCCAGCAATGATTCAAGCAACCAAATGATTCTTATGCATGAAAAGTTTGAGAAGTGCCATTCTATGTGAAGCCGGGGCCTGATATGATCTACTTGAAGGGGTATGGGGTGGCTCCAGAGAGAGATTTTTACACGCTCTTCAATACAATCCACTCACACTTCAGCTAGATCTAATTCATGCTGCCACTACTCTCTCCTAAAAGGTGCTATTACCAGCTGTCTAATTCCCTGCTCCAACATAATTATTGCCGCCCATACACACAGAAGTAATTAGCTGGTGATTTGTTGTAACATATGCAGCTCTGAAGACATGCAGATGTATCAACTCATCATTCAACTCTAGTCAGAATCCTTCCAGGAAACAGACATAAATGTCCCCATTTTACAGATGGTGTAAATCTAGGATGCCAATGGTCTTACAATTAAGACAATGTAAAAATAACTCTGGATTCACCCTTTATTATAGTGAATGGTACATTTCTAGTCTCCTGGTCCAGTGAACCTGGTATGAAACCCTGAAATCCTAAGACACTTCTGTAAGCCTCACTCAGCCTCCACCAGGCAAGAGGCTGGGATTCAGATATACTGTTATTTGTTCAAGATGTGTCCAGTCAAGTATCAAAAATTTTTCATAGACAAAACTATCCTGCAGAACAGAATTCGAGATGACACTTATTGTTGATATAAGCACCTTCACACAATACTGGGAAGAATCGTAAACTGGTACAACCTTTCTGGGAGGCAACTTGGCATATCAGTTGACTTAGTTATAGTTCTTGGAATTGATCAAAAGGAAATTGTCCAAAGATGGTAAAAATATTCATATATAAGAAATTTCTCTGTAATAGTAATTTAAAAAAATAAAAAAGGAACAACCTACATTTCAATAATACATGGTTAAATAAATTGGAGTTATTCCATAAGATAGATATAATGCAACCATTTATAAGTACATTCTTGAGCAAAAGTTATTAAATAATAGTCACAAGATAAAGTTAAATGGAAATAGCAGGATTCAAAATTTTATAAAGAATTAAGTTCCCATTTTGAAAAAATTCTGAGTGAAAACAATATACTCTGTGCATACATTCATGTGCAAACAACAGAGATATCTACTGAAAACAGCTGTATATTATAGAAACTACTAATATATTAAGAATAGTCACTATTTCATTACACCAAACTTGGGAAAACATTATTATCCCCATTTTACAGATGACATAGTGGAAGTCCATAAACATGAGCTAGACTGCCCAAAAACACTTAATAAATACAATTGAAGCCCTGCTTGTTGGACTCAAAGGCCGTGCTTCTGATAGTTCAAGTGATCTGAAACATCATGGTTGAGTTGGGAACGCAAGCCAGGTTTCTTACTTTGGTTTAGCACTCTACTGGAAGGAACACCCAAAATACCATTTTGCCATAGAGCGTAGACCATCTCCATCTAGATTTCCTCCAAGTATTTCAAGAAGCAATGATAGTAAAAATTGTAATTACTAAATGCATAATATGTATTCAGCATGTGCTAATCATTTTATATGTTATTTCATTTAATACATTTTATGATAACAACTCTATGTATTATAAGCACTTTTCACCTCATTTTACAAATGAGGAAAATGGAACTCAGATGGTTTAAGGATCTATCCTGTATACACAGGGAGAAAGTGTCAAAATCAGAATTCAAACCATCTGTTGGACTGCAAATGTCTGGCACATAATTGGTCTTAATTTCTCTATTATCAAGTATTTCCAGAGAAAAAGATTCCTTCAGTTCCTTCCATCTCTTGCTCTAACATCAAGTTTATGTGTTTTGGCATAAATAGTATCTTGGCATGGTGTTGATCATTAAAATAAAAGTGAGAACAAGCATTGCTGGCACTCCTAAGAACCATGAATTAAGAATGAGCAGATAGTAGAGATAATAAGCATTTTCTAGCAGATCTGGCATTTTCTCCTCAACATCTTTAGCATGGAGTTCATTAAGAACTGAGGTTTTTAATACTAAAAGTTCATTCAGTTACAATTAACTCAGAATCTTAGTAGGGCCTCATTAAGTATTTATGTATTCATGAACAAATAAAGCCAAATATTATCTAAGTTTCTAAATGCCTATGTCTCAGAACTGTCCAGCAAGCTGCCGGCACAAGTGCCACATGACTGGCAGGCCACTAATACCTCAACTAAATTCTCAATCACTTCCTTCCCTTCTGCTTCCAATCCCTGGCCAGTTCCTGAACCCCTCTATACTTGACTTGGAGAGAGGGTGCTTATAATATTGCCTTCACTTACCCTTAAGACCTGATGTTTCATATGGATGATTTACCAACACCGTGATATCCTCCCTCAATGGTCACTCTCACTTACCTTGGACCACATAGAATTATATCAACTTCAGTAAAAGAAGTACCAAGTTATTCCTCAAGGTCTACTGCTCCCAATGGGTTCTCCTCCAACAAATGGGAACCACACACTGTCACTTAGATGTGAAACACTATGAGAAGAATACTAACTAGTCCATGTCCAATTTGCCTTCTTTTAATCCTCAGCATGGTGGTATGAGTAGATGATGGTTACATCATGATAAAAGATGTAGGGTAAAGTCAGTGGGCACTTGATCTCATTTTAAGATCATAGTATCACATCCATGTGCCTGCAAAGTACTTTCAGGAATACAGTAAGGAATGGTAGAGACTGTGATGAACTGGAAAGTGTATGGCCAACAAAAAGGCATTAAGAGCTACAGTTTTTTAAATACTTAATGAGAAAAAAAAGGTGGGGCTCTACATCCCATTTATGATCTTTTAGCTTTGACTAACTGTACTTCTATCAGAACTTGAATTCAGAAAAAAATAGGGTAAAGAGATTCATACTAAGGATGTGTCCTGGCCCTAATCTAACAGGCTACCATCAATGCTCATGAAGTAATCCTCACATCCCTTCATGGAGCAACAGGCTGGCACTAATCTCACTACAATATCAATCCTCATATTTTTCAAGAACAATTCGTGGGTAAGAACAAGAACTCAAGAGCCTGATTCCCAAATCCACCATTGACTAGCTAAGTAACCTTGAGTAACTTGCTTAATAGTAATGCTCAGATCTATAAAATGTAGAGACTCATGGTTCCACTATCTCACAGAGTTGATGTAAATTCTTTAGAACAATATCTGGCACATAATAAAGGCTCAGTGTCAGATAGTAATCATTGTGTGACCAACTGAAATGCCTCAAGTCTATTTCTGAGAAGATAACCTGAGTAAGCCATATGTAGTCATATCTCAGTTTGTCAGGGAATATTGGAATGAAAAAATCTAGAACTAATTACATCTTCCTAGGAGAGGCATGGATGTGGATAACAGAAAATTTTATACAATTTCCACCTGAAGGGAAGAATGTGAAAAGCTCCCAGGGTGACAGAGCAGAGCTATGCTGGATTTAAACTGGGTTCATCCCAGTCAGAAATGCAGACAATGTAGGTCAAGTGTTCAGCCCTAACTGATGTTCCTACACTACAGGGAGGGAGTTTCCCTGTCATCTCTCTCCCCCACACCCTCCCCTCATGTGGTCTTCATTTTAAAACACCTTTTCATCAGCATCCAACCTATGCCTTTCTCTCTCTTAAAAGCACCCACTCTTAAAAATTGCCCTTTCCTCCGTGACTCTAGCCAAAATGCCAAAATTTTATAAAGAAAGCAGTCAGATTTTACAAATGTTCAGGACAGTGTACATAACTGATAAGTTCGTTTGCATTTTATCCTTTATTCACAAAGACTTTCCAGTCCCTGTAATACAATATTTTTCTAAGCATGGTTCATGACCCATTGGTAGTTAAATCAGTTTAGTGATTCCAGACCAGTATTTTGTGAAGGAAGCAAAATAGAAAATGTTAAAATGTAATTAAAAGGATGAGAAAATAGTGTGCATGCCATGTATAAATATACCTATGTCAACTGTGCCATAATATAAAATGTATTAGTCAATGTACATGATCAAAGACGTTTAAGAAACACTGCTCTAATGAAAAACCCCATAGTCTGATGTGCTTGGGGTCTAGCCTAATGGAACTCATGATTCCCTTTCTCCTTCCTTCCTTCTTCCTTCCCTTCTTCCTTCCTTCCTCCCTCCCTCTCTCCTTCCCTCCCTTCCTCCTTCCCTCTTTCCCTCTCTTTCTTCCTCCCTTTTTTCCTTCCTTTATTTACTGAGAGCCAACTGCAAGCCAAGCACTGTTCTAGGAACTAGAGGTTGGTATACAAGAGAACAGAATCCATAAAATCCCCAGTTTCATGGAGCTTACATTCTAGAAGTAGAATTTATGCAGTAAACATATAAACAAAAACATGCATCACATGCAGGGATAAGTGTTATGAAGAAGAAGTAGGAACAGCAAGAATGGTGGTGGTGTGGCTGGTCAGAAAATGTCTCTCTAATAGTGTGGCACGGAAGCAGACATAAAAGAAGTGAGGAAGCAAACTAAGAAAATTTAGGGACAAAGGTTCCAGGCAAAGAGATCAGCTGAGCCAAGTTCCTTAGCTGATAATCTGCTTGGTATTGGGAAAGAATGGGGGGCATGAGGGGAGGAGTGAAGAATTGAGAAGGGTGGTGGGGGTAGAGACCATGTAGCCATTGTGGACAAGGTGAGGACTCTCAATGGCTCAAACTTCAAGCAAGATCCTAACCCACTAGTGATGTCGGAAACAAAGCTGGCACGGTCCCACTTACATTTTGGGTGGGAGAGGGATAAAATCAGGGATCCTGGAGGAAGATGAACGCAGAGCAGTAAGGGAGGACACCAGGATACTAGATAGAATAGACATGGTGGATGGCTATGGCCAGAAAGGCAGCAGTGGATGTGTTAGGATGCATTCAAATTTGGATGTAGATCTGACTACTGATGCAGTGAAAATGCATGTGAAAGAAATAAAAAGACAAAAATAAATCCAAAGCTTTTACCTGAGGAATCCAAAAGGTGGAGGTGCCTTTGCTGAGAGGGAGAAGCCTGGAGGAGAAGCAGGTTTGAAGGAGAAAGTGAGAGTCATTCTGAATATGTTATATAGTTGGATGCCTAGGAAGCATCTAATTGGAGATGTCTCGGAGTCTATTGGATATACGAGCCCGGGACTCAAGAGCAAGATCCAGGATAGAGATATAGATTTGGGAGTTGTCAGTATATAACAACTATTTAAAGCCACGAGGCTAGATGAGCTCACCAAGGAAGCACACATAAATAAAGAAGAGAAGATATTCAGACAGTGAGGTAATGTTCAGGCACATTATAATCTTCATGCCCACCAGATGGTCAAAGCCCCTTTCTATGTATGTAGAAAAATGTACAGAAATTGCTGAACCGCTGCATCAGGAAAGCTGCCATTCTTTCACTCAATACGTATTTATTGACTGCCTAGTGGCGCCAGGCATTGACAGCTCCCAGCGAAAAAAGGATGCAAAACGTCAGGCCTTGAAGGAAAAGAAGAGACTCGCTAACGTACATGAAACTAAAACTGATGTTATTTCCAGAGATAAAAGACATTTTATCAGGTCTCACCCTGCTGCCTGCAAGCAACCCAGCCAGGCTGTGGACAATAAAGAAAACCAACAGGCTGGGCTGCTGCTGGTCCCCACAGGCATGCCACCACAGGTCCTTTGCTGCCACCCTTCTTTGTTGACAGCCCCTCAGCCCTGCCCTGCCTCACCTCCCTCAACTCCAGGACATTCTCCCAGGGAGTGTCAGCCTGGCTGGACCTGATTAATGGGTAGTTGTCTCACTTCTCTATCCTGAGCATCCTCTTTCCTGCACTTTCAATAAAGTGCTAGGGAGAACAGAAAAGTGACCCTCACCGCTACAGTAAACTACAAAACCCAGCATTAGGAGAGTAACGACCCTAAAGGTAGAGTAACACGATTCTCTATTTTAGTGAATTGTCATGTCTTTAAATACCATCACCTAAGGCGTTGTTATTGTTCACAGTTGCCCCTTGTGGGTCCCCAGAGAAAAAATCACTCTTTTTGCAGAGCCCTTTGACTCACTGAAGAGAAGGCTTTTCTGTTTTCATAAGCAGTTCTCCGGATGTCTTCTCATATTTCTGAGTATTTGTTCACAGTCTATGCGATGGTGAGTGTGTTGTGTGTGTGTGTCGATGTGAGTAGCATATCTGTGTATGAGAGTCCATGTAAAAGTGTGTGTGAATAGCATATATGTATATACATGTGAGTAAAATATGTCTGTGAATATGTGTCAGTGCTGTGAATGTGTATTTGAGTGGCATATGTGGGGGAATGTGAAAGTGTACATGTGAGTGTGGGTGTATATGTGTGCTGTATGTGTGAGTGGTATATGTCTGAGAGTGTGAGTGTATATGTGTGAGTATGAATATGTGTGTCTATACTGTGTGTGAGTAATGTGTGTGAGAACCTATGTAGGCGAATGTGTGCATGTGTATGTGTAAATGAATTGTACGTGTGTGAGTCTGTGTGAGTTGTCTGTCCTTCTCTGAATTCCTCACTCCATTGCTGGGTCCATACTGCAAAGAAGCTGTAACAAAGGCAAGTCCTACTTGGCGGGCACTTCCTGCCCCACTTGGAAGATACAGCAGGGCTGCCTGTCCAGTGGAGCAATATCATTACTTAGATCCTGGTGATCAGCACTGAACTAAGAGCCCAAACAAACAGTGTGAGCTAAGTTGGGGCCTCATAAAGCATTTGGATTGCTAGATTTCCCTTCCTGATGAGGCAGTTGTGTTTGCCAACCAGCCAAACTCATGTGTCTCAGAAAACAGCCGCCCCATTCTCCTGCCAGGGGAGCTGCTTCTGTCTCCTACCCTTTCCACATAATGTAGGCATCCCTCGATACCTTGGGAGCACAGATCCACCACATGTTTCCAAAAGAGCAGGAGGGGACACTGGGCTCCAGGCAGTTATCAGAGGGAGGAGGAAAAGCACCATCTGAAAATGCTTGCCCCGTGTAACAGCTTGAAGAAAATTTGAGCAACAGCTGTCATTGTTGGCACGTAGCTCCATTACACTCAGATGGAGGGCTGCTGGACTACACTAAAAAGAAGAAAAAGGTGAAAATACCTGGACCCCACTTTAGAATCAGCAGAGAAATTTTACATGCATCATGCTTTTTGTTTCTTTCATCAACGCTGAACAATGAACTGAAGCTCAGGAACTTAGTGACACGGAAGCAGTCTCAGAAATGAGACTTTCACTTTTTCCCTATTATTTATCATAAAAGTAACAGATGCTTACAGTGGAATTTTTTTTAACTGTACAGAAGATATAAAAAAAGTAACAAAACTTCCCAG
The DNA here is from genome assembly GCA_004027555.1 of Craseonycteris thonglongyai. Taxonomy (NCBI): domain Eukaryota; kingdom Metazoa; phylum Chordata; class Mammalia; order Chiroptera; family Craseonycteridae; genus Craseonycteris; species Craseonycteris thonglongyai. The sequence goes on along the minus strand of PVKE010012360.1, from coordinate 13,885 downwards.
GATGAATCAGTCCTCAAGGATAATTGTTGCTAACTATGTCTTAGATGTCCTTTCAAAAAGAGTCAATCATTTGCATGCAAATATTATTTATATTTTTAAATATAAATAGAATTATTTTATGCACACATATGATTATGAAACATTTTCGTTTGACAATATGCCTTGTACAACTTTCATTATCAGTATATACTATCTACATAGAATTCTTTTAAACCAATGCGTCCTAATTTACTTAACCAGTTCCTTCCGGATGAATGTTTAGACGATTTCAAATCCAAGTTTCTCAGTTGTATACAGCAGGCTTTCCTGCAAACAAACAATATTGCTCTAGTTAAAGAATGAGAGCTCCAGGTCAGCCTCAGGCACAATGAAAATTATTTATGTGTGTGCATATCTCTTTATTTATATTACACCTAATGTCAAATAAGGCTTACGGCCTTCACACTCGTCTGCCTCATTTCTGAATCCCTTTCTCATTACCATGAGAAATACAATCCCCTATTAAACCTGTGAATTGCTATCAAGGAGCTAGAAAATGGATTGACTTCATGCGTACCTTTCACTTTGTCTGCATTCTTACAATGCTGGCAACTATTCCTTTGAATACCCACAGCAATTTGATATCACAAAGGCCAAATGGTTCACTGGACTTTTGGTTCACAGTTTCAATCATTGATTGAATATCATAGACAGACAAATACAGAAAAATATGGGTTACCATCTGTTTACTTCTATTTTAAAAATCTATAATTTTTCTTCATAATATATATTGCCTCCCATGACTTTTTATAAAAGGGAAACTTTCCTTAATTATTTGTTTATTTGATATGAGTGTAAGATTTGTGTTTAGGTTTTGATGGAAAAACAATTTTTTTTAATTTTTCTATTTTGCCTGAAATATAAACATGTACAGATTTTAAATTATAGTTTTATGAGCATGCCCAGCTTCATTGGTGACTGAATGAGGACTCATTTGGGTTAAGCCACGTCCTCAACCTCAGTCCAGGCCCCAGGAGACAAAATATGCAGTATTCTTGAAGCAGAAGGCAGCTGAGTCAGTCCTATTAAGATACAGCTCTGATGGCATCTGTGAACTGTGGGCAGCTGGGCACTGGAGTGTCTTTCCTGAGAAGATTCAATAGTTGACAGTGGTTATAAGATAATCACTACTACCATAATTTTAAGTATATTGTCTGTCAACAAAGCTGAAGCAGAATCCACAAAAGTAGACCAGAACTGCTTCTTAAAAGTCTATTTAGTGTTGCATATCACTCCATAGATATAGATAGATAGATAGATAATACTTAAATAGGCAGATCAATAATAGATAGATAGATGGATAGACAGATGATAGATACATATACATACATATACATGTGTTTGTATGTATATCTGTATATGTATGTGTGTATAGGCTGTCCAGAAAATATCCAGCCATGTAACAATATGAAAAATAGAGGCATTTGGCTGGACTTTTCCCCAGACAGCCCTGTATATTTGTGTGTATGTATACACACAAATGTGAGTATAATTCTCCTGGCCATCTTAACAAAACAGAAAGAAAGAAGGTACCCTGGTCAGCTGTGTAGTATAGATGAGAGGGTCCTGAACTTTGAAATTTCTCACAAACTTTTCAGAAAACATCATACACCTTGGAACCAATGGTATTTTCTATTATCATTATTGCATGTACCTGCCCACAAAAGAATATTTTAATGCTAAAAAACACACTTTTAAAATTCTTAAAAGGAATTTCAAAAATTTTAATACTATAAACTTATTTGAAAAACTTCCTGCATTATTTTTATTATTCTCCTTTGACCAGAAGCTGGGAAAACCTGTACACAGATAAATATTTAGGTGCTCTAGTGTGGCAGTCTGCCAATTATCAGCTCTGCAATCTTGCCCAGGTCACTTTCTCTCTCTGCGCCTGTTTCCTGTCCTGTGAAACAGAAATAATGATAAGATTTCCCTGACAGAGATGTTGTGGGAATTAAATGGTATATCATGCACAGAGGGTACACCCAGGTGCAGGCCTCTGGAGCAACACTCAGCACCTTCCTAGTTGAACTCTTTCTTGGCTACTCACCCCTGAACATATGCAAAGTGTGTCCACAAACACTATGCAGATCCTCTCCTAAGAATCCAGCCAGGAAACCAGACCCACATGGAACCTCAGAGATGTGGTGACGCAAACAGGCTATACTTTCTTCCTGCTTCCTCCCCAGTTATCCTCCAATTAGTAACAAATCTTCTTCTTCCTAGAAACTGTCTCTCAGGGCTGCAGTGAAGGCAGCCCTTCTCTGGTGAGCCCATGAGGGTGATGAATTCAGGAGGGCTTGTTACTGTCGTGGTGGTTCCCTCAGGCCACATGGCTAGATGGCTCAGTGCCGGGTCACCCTCTTCATCACAGGGGCATCTGACTCTAGACTTCTGAAGGCTGGGGAGAAACATCCCACCCAAGTGAAATATCCTCTCTTCCTCTCTCCTGCTTTGCTTCACATATGCAGGATAGCCAAGGCTCCCCTCATCTCTCCTTTCAGGGTTCCCTGGCCTGCTGCCATCAGAGGATGGTCAAGCTTGTCTCCCGGGAAAAACTGTGACCTCCTAGAGTCTAAGACCATAACTTGTAATGCCTGACATCAAGTAGGTACTCAATACATATCTGATGAGATGTAATTGAATTGAAAGAGCCACGTGGTCCTGTGTAAAAGGAACAAACTTCTAGGTATCAGATTCCCCTGATATCACCAAAGCATATTCTACTACTTCTGTTTTCTCCTCTACAAGATGGAGATAATTCTTCCCACTTGCCTTTTTTCATAGGGCATTGCAAAGACCGAACAACTTTGACCAATTCTAAAGAAACATTGATAAAGCTGAAATTGGGTAAAAAATAATCACTTTAAGACATAAAGACAATGCACTGTCTCACTTCATTCCTATATGAGGATTACAGGATACTTCTGACTCACTGACTATTTGTTTTCTCATTTACATATTCACTCATTCATCCTACAAACACACACTGAGCACAAAAATTGAATGAGACCAAACCCTGCCCTCAAGGAGCAAAGGGTCTTGTGGTAGAAATCAATGAGTAAATAAATGTATGCAAGACAAATGAATTCCTGCTGTGATGGACACATCGCGGGTGCCAGTGGGACACATGACACAACATTCTATGCAAGATGACCATGAGGTGACTTCTAAGGGAAGAGCAGTGGTCAAACACCTGAAGTTGGGAAGAAGAGCCCACATGGCTGAGGGATAACAAGGTTAAAAGCAATAAAGCAAGGAGCATCACAGTACAAACTGATGCCCTGTGGGTGACATTTTCTTTTTTTTTTAATTATACTGAGTGTTTTTAGTGGGGCATGCATGCTGTCTAGTTCATCAGGGGCCTCAGCATTATCTTAACCTTACTCAGTGCTTGCTTGTTCGTTTCTAAAATTGTCAGCCGGTCCCTTGATGGAATTTAAGTTGGCAAAGCCAGGAACCAAAGGAGGTGAGGCTGAAGACATAGGCAGAGGTGGATCACAGAGGCCTTGGTGGGAGCCTGGGGCTTCTGAAGTTCCCCCAGAGGATTTCAGGCACAGAAGTGACTTTGGTCAGCCACCAAACCTTGTTTATAAAGGTCCAGGTAAGAAATATTTTGTGGGCCATTCAAGTCTCTGTCACAACCACACATTCTGTGGCAGCAGTGTGAAAGCAGCCACAGACACTCTGTAAACAAATGAGCATAATTGTGTTTCTATGAAACTTCACCAATGGACACTGATATGTGAGTTGCTTATAATTTCCCCATATCATAAAACATTGCTCTTTTATTTTTTTAACCACTTAAAGTGTACAAACCAAATAGACTTCCAGTCAAGATGGCAGAATAAGAAAACTGTGATCTAACCTCCTTCCATAACCACACCAAAACTACAAATGAATTACAGAACAATCAACCTAAAGAACCATCTGAAGACTACCTGAACAGAAGTCCTATAACTAAGGATATAAAGAAGAAACCACATTGAGACTGGTAGAAAAGGCAGACATGTGGAACAAACAAGTCCTACACCCATGGTGTCACAATTAAAAATGGGAGGGATATCTTGGCCTCAGAGATCATCCCTGAGGAGGGAGTATTCATAGCCCCATACCAGGCTCCCCAGACTGAAACACCAATGCTGGGGACACATAGGTATAAATGAGTCAGTCTATGACACCAATTGGAACTATTATGAATAATAAACAAATACATAGCTTATATCCTCACTGATTCTAGAGAGAAAGGGGCATAAGGAGGAATCTTGTCGATCTGTCTGCCTCAAGAGAGAATTAGACCCAAATCATCTCAGACCAGTGAGAGAATTCCACCTTCTCTGTAAGAAGTTACGCTTGCATCCTTCATGCAAAACATAAGCCGAGGTCCTCTCATTCTGCTGCAGGAGAAATGGAGGCCTACTGACAATCAACCAACAGTGCAAAGTTTTTAAGTTCACCCATCTTCACAAAAATTGCTGCTTGACAAATCTGTTCCCCTAAACAAGTCGCCAATAATAGACTTGGGAACAACCATGTCAAAGAACTTGGTGTATTACCTCTGCAATTATCTAAGGAGCTTACCACAGCTTTCATGACAGTAGAGCGGGAACTAGCCTACAGTAATAATGAAGTGTAGTACTCAGACCAACCGCATTAGCATCACCAAGAAGCTTGAGAAAATGCAGACTCTTGGGCCCAAGCCCCAGACCTCTAGGGGCACATCTAGCAATTTGTGGTTTAACAAACCCTCCACGTGATTCTGATTGACACTCAAATTTGAGAACACCTGGCCTAAACGAGGCAACGGCTGCTGTTCTTTCCAAGATCTTTGACTGCCCTGCCTCACTGCGCTGCTTTATTATGAACAGCTGATGTCAATCCTTTCACTCTAAGCACAGCCACGTGGACACGCCATAAAGCTCTTTCTGAGAGTGAAAATCCATCCTTCACCCCAGCCTGTGCCCACTGCATTTTCCATTCAGCCATGCTCTCATCCTTGGAGTTACCACAGAACGTCAGTGGGCAAGGAGGGTCTGAGCCCAATGACATGAAAACTAGCACGAGTATGAATATCCATCTGGCTAAACTGGGAGAAATAAGGCCTTTCAGGACTGTTGTGAATAAGAATACATACTCTCAAGTCAGATCTTGCAGGTGTCTATCATTTATAATGCTGGGTAACCCCCGGTAAGTTACTAAACCTCTCTGTGCAGTTTCCTCTGCTCTGCAAAAGGGATCCTAAGAGAACTTAGCTCATCAAGATGTTGTGAGTTATATTTGCAAAGCACATTGAATAGTGCCTAGCACATAGCACCACATGTGCACGATTTATTATTCCTATGCCGGAATTCCTCATCATCAATCAGCCACACAACATACTATAGGTTCATGAGGCAGATGTGTTCAGAAGATCCTCCTGAAAAACTAATCCTCTTCCTGGCAACTTCAGGCCTTATTTCCAAATTCCTATACTGTGCCCTAAATGTATAGACTGGGCAGGACCACACATCTCTGAGAATATTCCTTTTCTTTTCCTCTAATTAAGGGCTGGATTTGAAGCAGGCCTACTAGCCCTTCCCCAGACACTCACAGGCTGACCTTCGGCCTGTGGCTCTTACCACTCCAGCGGTCCAATGATGAACAGGAAGTGAGTCCAGTGGAAGAGCTTCCCCCTGACAACAAAGGCCAAGTTGCTTTAAACTGCACAGCACGCATCTGTTCCCCAGAATCCCCACTGGCCCTCTCAAAGTGGATGAGCTGGGGACTCCCCAAAACAGGTGGACTACACACTATATCCAGTGCATAGGATTCTGACTAGGGTGGAAATGCAGGAAGCAGGGATCATTTCCTAGAGCTACTGCTACAAATTACCACAAATTGGACAGCTTAAAACAGATTTTTTTTTCCTCTCATAGTTCCAGAAGCTAGAAGTCCAAAATCAACGTGTCAGCAGGGCTGTGCTCCCTTTGAAGGCTCTCGTAAAGAATCCTTCCCTGTGCCTTCCGGGTTTCTGCAGCTTGCTGGTGATCCTTGGCTTACATAGCCATGTCATCTAGTTTCAACCTCTTTATGCCCATTTCTTTCTGTATGTCAGTGTGTCCCCAAATCTCCCTCTCTTTATAAGGATACCAGTCTTTGGGCTTACAGTCACACTAATCCATTATGACCACATCTTAACCTGATATGTAAAAAAGCTTATTTCCAAATAAGGTCATATTCACACGTATCTCCACTTGGGACTTCAACATACGTTTTGGGGAGACACATTTCACACCACAACAGATGGCAGATGTTTCATGTCAAGTGCAAACAGAAAGCTGTTGAAAGTGGCGTGTGTGAGAGGCTGCATGAGAAGAAAGGGAGACCTCACAGGCCCCAGCAGGGAGGAGCATGGGGATGAGTTACTGACCCAGGCTGCTGGGGGGCGTGGCCAGAGGGCTCTCCTGCTCTCCTGCCAGGTGTCTGCCTCACTGAAGCAGGTAACAGGAGAGCACAGGGTAATGCAAAGGCCAAACACGATGTCTAGGTGGGAAACCTGGGAACTTGGCTTACCAGCCAGCCAGAGGATGCCAACTGACTTTCAGCAGAACAGAAGCCCTGAACGGAGCCCTTCCTAAGGGCCAGACATACTGCCTAACTGGATAAAGCATATAAGACACAGGTTACTGACTCCAGGTAGGTCCAGCCTCTACTGTGTTGACTGAAAATGAGAAGAGGCTGAGAGGGGAGAGGAGGAGGGCAGGGAGCGGTGGCTGTGGGAATGTGGGGTGCTGGGAAGCACAGCGAGGACCCTCTTGACCTCCACGTCTGGGACCCCGGGTAAGACGCTGGGAGTCAAGAGTGTCTGCCTGGAAACCTGTTCACTGCCCCCAAAGAGCATGAAATCAGAAGTGCAGAGGGGAGAGTCTTTCCCAGTGCCTTCTGGGAAGAATCCAATCGGCTTATGCACGCCTAGCAACAGTTTTACAGCCAATGGGTCACATGCCCCACGGTGAGGTGAGAGAATGCCAAAAGATTTCTGAAGAGCTGGAGTCGAAGCTGCCTTCTGTCAGATCCACTGGCTGGCTGAAGTTCAACTTCACCAGGTCTACCTTCCGTCCAGTCTAAACAATGGTCCTCTGCTTGTCCGCGCCTCCAAAGAGGTGGGAATTTCTTAGGGGACCCATTTGAGAAGCATCCAGAAACACGGTTCTCAAGATAATAAACTCATCACAAAAGATAGCACTGACCAAGCACATGAAGACCCAACTTGAAAAAGAGTCAGTATGTTTTTGCCATAATTTAATACCAGACCTTACAGAAACTTAATTCAGTTCAGGAAATCAGTTGTTCTCTTGTACATATTCAAGTGACCTGAATGTTCCAATTAAATGGATTTGAGTCCATGCCCATTTGCCTGATAGAAAAATTGTCTTCTAGTTTCTCAAGACCCAAGAGAGGGAATGAGAAAGGGAGGGAGGAAGAGAGAGAAAAGTTGGCCTCTAGGGAAAGAGAAACACTTTAGACCTGGCATGCACTGCAGCGGGCACACAAAACCCTTTTTGTTCTGAGGCCAGACCCTGAACAATAAGCCGTAGGGGCGCCTTTGAGAAGCACTCACGTGCCCACTGAAGCAGAGCTGACCATGTTACAAGCAAGGAGTCCAGGAGTTGTCTAGAAATTGGTGGAAAATGAAGTTCCATTATAAACGCCTTTAAGGGAGGCATGGTCGGCACCTCTCCTTCTTGATGTGTGGCATTTCCACTCCTGATTTGAGAAAAGATCCCATTTCTAGGAAGCAGTAAACCAAGTTCTTTACAAGGGAATCTTTCCTGACAGACCCTGACAGCAGCAGTCAGACTAATAGGCCACAATGTGTGGAGCTCTGCACATGCTTTCAAGGCTGTGGCTGGAGCGGGACAGGAGGTCCTTGTGCTGAAGGAGTCACTGAGGCATGCCTGGCTCACTTGCAGGACTCCTTTCCTAAGGTGACCAGATTTTAACATTGGTAAAGTGGGACACCATTGACCGTGGGGGAGGGGGTTCTTGATTAAAAATTTGGTCTATCTCCCGCCGTTCCCTAGCTTGTCGTGCATTCTTTCCAAAAATCAGGACTTTCTTAAAACACCACGGGATGCGGGACAAATTGTTAAAAATCGGGACTGTCCCACCAAAAGCGGGACGTCTGGTCACCTTATGTACATGTCAGGTCCCCCGACCCGAAGCACCAAGCCCAAAGCAGACATCAGGTGCTTATAGGCACGTCCTTGTGCCACTTTCTCACACCTGCTCTGCATATGCCTCCTGTTGCACTCCTGATTTCCACTTCTGACTTCAAACTTGTTTTCTCACATACAGTTCAGTGTCACCTCTCACCTGGCCACCACCTTTCCAACTCCTCTTCCTGAGGATGATGTATTAGTATTTCACTTATTTCTATCATTCAGCCTCGACATGTCTGGGGTTTGCAGATGTGCTGATAGAAATAAATTGGAACTTTGAAATAACAGGCCGCTGGGCAGCCTGCTGGCCTCTGTATGAATGATTTGTAAAATGTATTTATTCAGCGACCATAGCCAGATTGGGAGACCAGGAAGACTCATCCACATAATCACTATTCAACATGTATTTTTTAGGCACCAACAATGTGCCAGGCATGGTTTTAGGCAGTTGGAATATGGTAGGAAATAAGTTTTGTTTGTTTGTTTATTTGTTTTCCAAATCCCTGTCTTGAAGGACCTTGAAAGTACTGAGATGGAAACAAGCTTGACATGCTTGGGAGCAGAAAGAAGGTAAGTATAGCCAGAATTGAAATAAATAGTGGTAAGTGGGAGGCAAAGTGGCCAAGGAAAAATCAGATCACAGACCCCAAAGCCCAGGGTAGGTTTAATTTTATTCTAAAAACAATGAGCAGAAGCATGAAGCCATCTGAATAGTGTTTTAAAAACATCAATATATCTGCTCTATGGGAAGCAGACTGCAAGGAAGCAAGAGTAGATGAGGGAGACCTGTGAAGAGGCTGTTATAGAACTATCCACACCATATAGACAGTCACAGAAAGAACCTTAAAAAAGCTGATGGGATGCAAAGAAGAGAATGTGGAGAATGGTATTTCCAAGAGTGGAGATGACAGAGAAGGTGGCATCTGAGCCGATTGGAGATGTGGGCACAGCAAAGAAGAAAAGAATGACAAGAGTGTTCTGAAATGATGAGCAGCAAGGTGATGCTGGAGATTGGGGTGCAGGCAGGGAGTTGAAGCTACAGTCATGAAGGCTATTGGTTACCAGACTGTGAGGGCCTGAATGTTAGGCAGAGCCATTTGTCCTTTGCTTTTCAGCTAAGAGACAGCCACAGCGATTATTCAGGAGGGAAAAAGAGCACAGCTATCCCTGCTAGTATAGGGAGGACAGTTCCCCAAAGATGTTAGAGCCCCGGTCTAAAAACCTTAAAGGGTCGGATAGTGTCTATTTTAGGCTTTGCAGACTGTACGTTTTCTTTTGCAACTACTCAACTAGGCAGCTCTAGACAAATACATAAGCAAATGGGTGTGGCTGTGTTCCAATCAATTGTTACTTACAAAAATGGGCTTTGGGCCAGATTTGGGCTGCTGGCTGCAGTTTGCCAGCTCCTGGGTTAAAGAAAAGGAGAGGTGTTAGGCAGCCTTGCAGAAGGCTGGGAGAGGTGGGTTAGACCAGTGACAGAATGGACCGAAGGACACAGGCACTGTGCGGACTGTCAGCGGAGGAGTGGAAGGGGTGGGACTTGACGGTGACTCCAAAATTTCTAGTAAGAGACAGAAAGATTTTATTCATTAGCTAAAGTGAAGAACAAGGAATGTGTGGGAGGCAGTTTAAGCTGCAGAAGTAGATGACCACCCCCTCCCACGTATACATATACAGAAAGAGAGAGAGAACAAAGAAGCAGCATCTGTGTTTATTGGGCCACCAACAAATGCAAACCAATGAGTCAGCTGAGAAAGAATGATCAGAGAGGCAGGAGGTAAACTGGGAAATGGCACAGCCTCCTAGGAGTGTTTCTCCATAGAAGTGGCTGGTGGTGCTGATGACTTCAGAAATTTAATCCATTCTTGGCTTTTCCCACATATCATTCCAGTCCCCTATCAATTAGGCAGTGCCTATTCCCTAAGCACCTACGAACTACTGAGCCTTGATTAGAGACTCTGGGAGGCCATGAACGAACTTGTGATGCAGCCTTGAAGCCACAAGAAAGGCACGAGCCACTGAAGGGCCATGGTGGTCCAGCTCATCGCTGTGTCTGGGAATGCTTTCTGGGAGGAAGATGGGCCTAGGTAGGCAGGTAAATCAGGTGAGAAGGTCCAAGTGGGGAGAGAAACATATGAAACAGCTAATGACAGCATTGAGCAGGCTTCCCCAAGAGGTAAGCACAGTCACTCTTTAAGATGTTACATAATTAACATTAGAGTGCATGGAAGAATTTTGATTTTTTTTTCTTCTTCCATGTCCCAATCTTTATTTTGGTATCTCTAAGAGACAATCGAGTGCGGCAACAAAGAATATGGACTCTAAGGACAGCAAGTGGGTTCAATCTGATGCTCTCCTAACTGGGTCGCTTCATGTCTGTCTATCGGCCTCAGTTTTCTCTTTCTTCAAGGGTGGTGGGTAATAACAGAGCCTGCCACACCTGAAGGACATGTGCAGTACACTGGCAGTACACGTGCAGGGCTCAGACCAGGCAGGATGCCCCTCTATCAGGGCTTACCTCTGCATTTCCCCACCCTGCTTCTGCTCGGAGCTAAGTAACAGGATGTGGCGGAAGTGCCTAAAGACCTACAAAGTCCCACTATTCAGCTCAGTCCCACTGAGGCCTGGCCTCTTCCCTTGTCTCACCACATGTCAGGTGATGAGAACAAATGAGCCAAGCTCACAGCCAATCATTTCCTTCCCTCTTCCCATGCTTTTCTAGGAAAGATATTTGCTTTCTCAAGATTGAAACTAGGCAGTTAGAGAACATTTTGCAGTTTTAATTAATACAGATTTATCTACCTCCCAGGGCTGTTTGCAGAATTAATCCCTACCAGGTGCCTTAAGCTCCTTAGCAGATAGGTACTGTGTTCTCGCCAAATAAGCTGGACTCTGGTCTTTCAGCCCGATTCTCACAGTCAAAGCCCTCTCATCCTCATCTCATGTAACAGCCTACTTGCTCTCCTTAAATAGGTTGATTGGTCTGTGTGAATTTGACTTTATCCCCTGCCTGGTGCAATTAAGTGTGAAAACCCCTGATCCTTGCTTGGGGAGTTAGGGGTATCTGTGTGGTCTGAGCACTGGGCTCAGGTTCGTTCCTGATGTGAGACTGCCGGAAGATGCTGTAGTCTCTTACCTCGTGGGTAGGTATCTGACCAATTTGTGAAGGGGTTGGAGACATGGAGGAGTGGGCTGGGAGGGGTGCTGGGTGCGGGCAGAATGAGCAGGGCTGGAAGTTGCCAATGGATATAACTCAATGGAATAGCCTGAAAACATGGTCCCTGAGTTAGTCATAGAAACCTGTTTAGAAACTGTTACAAGAAATATCTCTGCTCATTGATTTGTAAAAGCTTGTTATGTACAGGATATATCAATATAAATAATTTGCATTTGAGGTTTTGCCTAGCTCAGTATTTTGCTTTTGTTAATTTAATTTATTCCAACATGGACATCTTACAAGGGGTGATCAAGAAATTCACAAAATGAAACGAAAGAAGGGTAAAAACAAAAAACTATTTATTATTTTTTCTTTTCAATATATCCCTAATATACTTTTCAGAACTTTCAATAAGTTTATTTATACCCTTAGAAAAAAAATGATTTGTTTTTGCCCTCAAATTGCAGATTTAACCTCTTTATCATCTGTAAATTTCTTCCCTCAAACCTGTTTTCTCGTATTTGGGAGCAAATAATTTTCAGATAGAGCCAGGTCTCAACCAACCATAGAGAGGGTGGTTTAACATTTGGAAGCCACAGTCAGGAAGAGTAGCCAATGCGACATTGTTTGTGCACGGGTGCATTGTTGTGCAAAATCAGCACCACTTTGATCTATTTTCCTCTTCATTCCTCCTTCACAGATTCTCTTAACTGTTTCAGCAGACTGGAACAGTACTCTCCAGTTATTGTGACACCATTATCCTTGTAATCGATCAGCAAGATACCCTCCGTATCCCAAAGAACAGTAGATGTTATTTTTCCAACTGATTGCATTACCCTTTTCATGCCACTGCATGCACTCCTGCTTTGACTCAGGTTCTTCACAATGAACCCGAGTTTCATCTCCAGTGACAATCTGTTTTAAAACTTCATCTTTGTTGTCTCTGCAGAGGTCCAGAATCTGTCATGAACACTCAAACCACTTGTTTTTGAAACAGCGTGAGCATTCTCAGTATCCACCTTGCTTCTGACATCCTTAGATTACTGATGGAGAATATTCAAAATGGCTGCAGGTGATACTCCAACCACTTCTACAAGCTGCTTTTTATTCAATCTGGCATCTTCCACTGTAAGTTTTGCAAATTTTTTGACAATGTCTAAGGAAGTGGCCTCAACGGGGCATCCCAGACAGAGGTCATCTTCAATAAGCTCTCTGACTTGCTTAAAAAAAAAACTATGCCACTTGTAAACCTTGGGTTTCCCAGGGCAACAGTCCCATACCTGCTAACATCTCTTCCAAAATGGTTTGAGATATTTTTTCCTTGTTTTGTGATGAACTCAAAGACAGAGTGAAATTCAATTTTATCCATACTTGGGCTTTTCTTCACATTTGACATGCTTCTTCAGCAATATCTGAAAGAGCACGGATGCAAGTAGGCTGAAATTGGGCACATATACTAATAAGTCACACAAACAAACTGTGTGCACTACTCCTCCTTCTCTGATAACACCCCTGTTCCATGAATTTCTTAAGCACCCTTCATATTTCAAGCAAACTCAAAAGAATAAAGTGTTACAAGTGCATTTTAGCTCTTTGTGCATACAGTGATCCCTTGTTTTTCGCAGTTAATGGGGACCAGGACCTTCCGCGAAAGCTGAGAAACTGCGAAGTAGGATTTGCCCCTAGGAATTTTCGTGTATGCGGTACAAGAATGTTTTAAATATGTAAACAGTATTCATACTTTACTCATTTAAGACAAAAATGACAACAGTATACGTATTTACTTAAACGTGTCAGTGCTAATGAATAAGGTTAATGACAAAACCTGATACAGTGATAAACATGAATCAACATGGCTTTCTGAGAGAGGCGAAGAGTCTTGTGTGGGTGGCGGAGGAGAGGCTCTCACGTGACTCGTAGAAGCGTTAGGCTCCCTCGGAGACGCTTCTGCTGGAGGCGCTGACGGTAGAGCCGGGGGCTTTACCTTGGAGAGAAACATGGTGATGGGTAGTTGTTGTCTTTGTTTTTTCTTTTCCTTCAAAATTCCCCTGTACAAGGACAGAACCCCATCAACGCGATGGCTGAACTCGACAGCTCAAACCATATTGTCATCAAGGTCTTGTGCAAATTGTTGCATCGCTCTTGCCATGTTGCACAATTGTTGCAGATTCTCCAGGGCAAGGCCACGCTTTTCAGTTTCTTCTTCGTCTTCCTCTTCGTTTTCTTCCTCACTTGCAGACTTTGTCATCTCAAGGAGGTCTTCATCAGTCAGTGGGTCCAAGTGGCAATCGATAAGGGCGCTGATGTCTTCTTCATTTGTCATATCGACAAATCCTTCATTCCTTATGATGTGAGCCAGCCCCACCGCCTTCTCCACCGCTGAGTGATGAACTTCTTCAGGAGTGAAGCCTGGATAGTCGTGCACCACGTTCGGCCATAATTTCTTCCAGCTAGATTTTATGGTCTCACTCTTCATGTCCTTTAATGC
>PVKE010012359.1:0-38503 GCA_004027555.1 Craseonycteris thonglongyai | reverse complement strand
TTTATATAAGTATGTTCATAGCAGCTTTATTAATAATAGCATGAAAAGGAAAAAACATAAATATGTATAAATAGGAAAATGGACAAAACATATTTGCTATGTTATTACAATGGGATAGTACTCAACAGTCTACCAATATATTTAATAACATGCATACAAAAAAATATTCTTCTTTGTCAAAAAAGCTGAACACAGAAGAATAAAGAATGTATGGTTCCATTTATATGCATTCTAGAATAAGCAAAACAACCTATAGTGATAGAAATCAGATCCCTAGCTACTTCTGTGATGAGGGGTTTACTGGGAAGCAGTGCAAGAGAATATTCTGGGTATTTAAAATGTTCTAGCATTTGACCTTCATTTATTTATCTGTTCACTTAAGATTTTGACAGTTTCATCTATGTAAGTTTCTTCCTAATTAAAATTAACATCTATACTTGTTTTTCTATAGGTACTTGGATCATATTGGAACCTATATTGGACTAGTCATGAGAGGGACTAATATTATATCTTCTTTTTATCCTTTGGTTAATGGACAGTTTGAAAGATTTTCTTTCTTAATTTTATAGAATGTGTATTTATTTATCGTCTCAAGATATTTTGGGAAGGTATGCTGAGATAGCTCAGCAGTTGGGCACTTGCCTAGCAATTGCAAGGTCTGAGGTTCAATTTCTGGCGTTGCTGGTGCAAACCCATATGCTGAATTGCAATGAAACTGGTAGCCATTGGGATGGCTTGGTGGCAAAGTTTTTTGCTTCCCATGCAGGAGGCCCCAGTTTAGTTCCTAGCCCACATGTCCTCACATCCACCTGTGTGGAATGAAACCATGTCACAACTAATGATATACAATTATGAAGACTTCTCTGGGCCCTTCCCCATTTCTCTGTCTCTCTCTCCTACTTCCAACAATAAAATAAATTTTTAAAAAATATATATTTTTGGAAAGCGTCATGAGCTTTTGTTTATAAGGAAATATTAATTTCTATCAGATATATCTCATGAATTCCTGAATGACAGTTTTGAGGGGGTTAGGTATAATACACAATATTAGTATTTTAATTATAAAGTTGGTTATAAACAATGGAAGCTTTTCTCTATCTTTGAACTACTCAAATGTACTGAAGTATCTCTTAACCATTAAATAAAGCTTGGCATACCTTTATTTATTTTTCTTCTTCCTCTTCACCACATGATGCTATAAAGCTCTGGGATATTATCAGATATAATTATAGTTTCTCTCTTAACACCTCAATCGACCACTTCAATGTTTTAGTCTATTGTTTCTTCAAATTGCTATAAGTTCATTCTGAGAGCATAACACTATCTATCATCTTGTACTCAAGGGGCTCCATTTGAGGAATGAATCCTAATAGTACTTTTTAAGAAAATCTAGATGGTCACAATATACTCTGTAGATTTCTCACCCATTTAATGGGTTCTGGTTATCACTGAGAATTAAATTCAACGGCTTTTAGTGTACTCTCTATAATCTCAGGGAGAACAACGCCCTAGAAATTAGTTAGGCCAGCAAGCTTCTCTTCCTAGTTGTATCATAAATTCTGACCTGCCTAGCAGTTTATATCATCCCAAGGACATGATTTGTGCATGTGTAAAGAAATGGTTATATGAAAAATAAATCTAGGGTCCCTCCCAGCTCTAACTCTAAGTGTATGCTTATTATGCTTTGAGTTTGAATGTGAGATAAAGCAATCCAAACATAAAACTCCCAAATACGTTGTACTGTATATAAATGCTTTGTGATTAAAGGTCGAACATGTATTGAGTAATAATTTTTAATGAGTTAGATTTTCCCCAGTGACTGTATCACTGTCCTACATAAAGTTTCTTGAACATCAAATATGAAGGTCTAAAAAGTAAACACTAACATAATTTTTTAAATTATTCATGATGTAAAAAATAAATTAAAATAAATAATTTTCTGGTTTGTGTTTTCCAGAATTGGATCTTAAAACAACAATTTAAATGAAACTAGTGCATTTTGGAGATGATCTCATTAGGGAGCAGGGAGCAGAAAAAGAATGGAAGCCAACCACACATGCACAATTGGACCAGTTGCTATTGTGGCAGGTGGAACTCCATCCAACTGAGAAACTCTGGTAGCCACTGTAGAACACACCTCTAGATTATTCCAAACCAGGTACAAGTTGGCAGTATATTTACTTCCCTGCCCTCCTCAATCACTCTTTGAAGGCAGATACAGAGAGCTCTCAAATCCAGTCATAGACTAAGTTTGAAATCTCTCAGTCCTTTTGTTAGTGGAAGACAATTACTCCAGCATATTAGCCTGAATCAACTTAAATTTTCTCCTCATACTTGAAAAAAGATGGGTCAAAATATCCAGTTCAGTTTTTGTGAAATCATGTGCCTGGATATTATCTAAGCCAGAACTAGAATCAAAATATCTTTGAACCTGGGTTAAAATTTCACATTTTATATTAAAAATACTGGTTGTTTTCAAAGTGTGGCATTCAAAGGACTAGCATCAGCATGTGCTAGAACTTTATGAGGAATAAAAATTCCTGGGTCCCAAGAACTCTCTGAGTTGGCCCCAGTTATCTGTTTTTAGCTGTTAAAGCATCTCTCATGCATGCTAGAGATTTAGAACCAGTGATACTCACCAGTAAAATTTCACCTCCACACAAATAGAAAATGACATATCCTTTACTCTCATCACAAAAACAAACCAACAAAACAACAATGCTCAGTAAGTTTTAAAAATGAATTGTATTCTGTAGTTTTCCTTTCTGGATGATTTTTATTTTATTTTATTTTTTTGTACATGTATGTGGTTATTTTTTTTTATTGTTATATTTAATGGGGTGACATTGATTGGTAACAATTAGTTTCCAGATGTATAAGTCCACATCACACACACACACACACACATATACATATATATACATACATACATATACAATGTATATTTTATCTAAGAATTGTCATTAATAGGTAAGAACATTAAAGTATTTACCATGTAAAAATTATCTAATTTGGAATCAATTTAGTAAACGAGATTAAAAAATAGAAAAACTGTTCAAATGTTTGTGACTTACTAGAAGACAATTTTTCTCTTTAGGCCTAATTTTCCCCAACTTAAAAAAAGAAAAAAAGAAAAAAAGGTGTCTTGAACTAGAGAATTTAAAAAATTCTATCTAGCTTCATATTTTCCTGCTCAAATAATTGGTTGTGCGTGAAGGATGATTCTAGCATAATAATTCCGCAGGCTGGCATAGATACAGCCCCTTCTGGCTTTATTGCTGGACAATTGTTTTAAGGAAAAGGAAGCATACAATTTTATATAATCTGGGGTTTGAATGGTAGAAACTTCCTTCCTTTATGTGCCAACTAGTATGTTGAAAACATTGAAGTTGATATATAAGCTTGTTTTGGTGACTCCTTAGTCTAAGAAGGCACAGTCTGTGACACTGGCCAGTCTCAAGTCTCTTCAAGACCAAGTTACTTTCTTAGAGCCAGGCTGGATTTAAGCATCAGGCAGCTGCACAAAGAGAGGCTTCTCTAGACTCATGGTTGACTCTCTACACTGTTTGCATTAGCAATTCCTTTTCTGACCAACAGAGCTTAGCTTGGCAGAACTGTGTTTCTAATATTTTAACTAACATTTTGCTTAATGCAGCATCAGTGCATTACATTATGTTCTCTTTTTAACAGTGTGAGTCACCGGCACCATCCTAAGGAGGTGTGTTGCTTTTAAATAAGCCACAATCAGAGTAGTTTGATGCACTGCAGCACATTCCTCCCCCACAGTGAGGAAAGTAACTTGGAAAAGACCAGAATCACTCTTCCTCCCTTTACATGTCATCATTGTGGACCTGCAAGGTAAGCTAGCGGTCAGTTCTGAGGCTCTGTCTGTGCTAGCAATCAGACTCATCTGCTGATTCTTAGGAGTCATTTTAAACTATCGTTGGGAAACTCAGAGATAAGAATGTACAAGCAAACAAGAAAAGAGTATATATCAACCTATAAATGTAACTAATCCTCTATTTTGAGGCAACTAAAAAAAAAGTCTTTTAACTAATCACTAAGTGTTCTCTAGACAAAAAGGGGGCAGCAGATTGTAAAAGTATAATGCGTGTTATTTTAATAAGTGGTAAGGTTGACATACTGTTTTTAAATGGGAAAGAAAACAATGGTACTGTTCTGTTTCAAATGGTGGGTACAGTCAGCTTATTGACACCTAGAATTTAGCCCAGTGAGACTAGCCTGACCATATGTACCATTTGAAACAGGATAGTACCATTGTTTTCTTTCCCATTTAAAATGGTATGTCTGGTGAGCCTAACAAGTGATCAAAAGCTCTCACTGAATCCTGATGAATGCCAAAGATACTTCTAAGAATAAAATCAGGATTTTATAGACAAAAGAGCCAGGAAGGCTGGAGAAAGCTCTCTCTTGGTGCCAGGGCCATTTCAGGCCACTGGGACCTTTCAGATATTTTAAGAGTCATGTATAGAAGTAGCATTTATAAGTAAAATATTTAATTTTAGCTTTATTTGCTAAATCTACCAATGCTAATATAACCCATATCTTCTTATGAGGGATGGTCAAGAAATTCATAAAATGAAAGGGAAGGATAAAAAAAATATTATTTTTCCTTTTTAATATATTCACCCTAAACCCTAATATAATTTTCAGATTTTTAGTAAGTTTACACTTTCAAAAAAATATATTTTGTTTTGGTCGTCAAAATTGCAGCTTTAACCTGTTCATTGTCTATACTGTTTTTTCCCTTGGAGCTATTTTTTTTTCATATTTGGGCATAAATAATAATCAGATGGAGCCAGGTCTAAATGGTAGGGAGGGTGGTTTAACATTGAGAAGGCACTGTCGTAAAGAGAAGCCATTGCAATATTGCTCTTGTGTATGGGCACGTTGTTGTGCAACAGCGGTAGCCCTTTGGTACATTCCCCTCATCTTTTCTCTTTCAAAGATTTTTTAACTGTTTCAGCAGACCAGAACAGTGCTCTCCAGTTATTGTGAAACCCTTATCTTTGTAATCAATCAGGGGGCACCCTCCTTATCCCCCTCCCCCAAACAGCCATGATTTTCCAGCCAACTGTGACAACTTGAAATTCTTAGGGAGTGCCATGCCCTTTTTATGCCACTGCATGGACTCCTGCTTTGACTCATACTTAAAATGATAAACCCAAGTTTCATCTCTAGTAACAATCCAGTTTACAACCATCTTTGTTGTCTCTGCAGGGATTCAAAAACTGTCATGAACACTCAATGTGCTGTTGTTTTTGAAGCAGTGGGAGCATTCTCGATATCCATCTTGCTCTGACTTTTGACATCCTTAGATGCTGATGGAGAATACTCAAAATGGTTGTAGGTGATACTTCAATCATTTCTGTAAGCTGCTTTGTATTCAATCTGGCATCTTCCACTACAAGTTTTTCAACCTTTTGGACAATGTCTAAGAAGGTGGCCCCAAAAGGGCATCCTAGACTGAGATTGTTTTCAAGCAACTCTGTCTTGCTTAAAAAGGCTATGCCACTTGTAATCCAGGAATTTCCCAGGGCAACAATCCTTGTAAACTAGTAATACCTCTTTGAAAATGGTTTGAGGTGGTTTTCCTTGTTTTCTGAGGAACTTAATGATGGTGCAAAATTCAATTTCACCAAATTTGTTGTGTGTGTTTTTTTTTGTTTTTTTTTTTTACAATGGATGTGCTTCTTTGGCAATATTTGAAAAAATAAGAATGCAAGTAGACCAAAATTTGGCACATATATGAATATTAAGTCACATAATCAAACTAAGTATAAGAGTACTCCTACCTCACCGATAAACACTTATTCCATGAATTTATGGACCACCCCTTGTACCTAACCTGAGAGCTGAAGTAATCATATCTTAACCAGAATAATCTGTACAGAACAAAGAATTTATAAAAAAATTTAAATTATTTATTTTCTTCCCAGATGAGGTATACATAATACCTCCCTTTAACAGATGAGGAAGCACAGTGATTGAATGATTTCACGTTGGCTCATGAGCTATTGCAACTAGTGCTCATGGCTCCTGATGCAGAGAAAGAGTATTCTGTTCTGCCATAGCTCCCTAAAATCAACTCAGAGAAGGTGGATGGTTCTTATCCTCCCACATACCAGTCTTTCTCCATCCAGAAAATAAGACTAACATTTTCTATGAAAAATCATCCTCATCTCATTTTTGTTTCGATGAGATTTACCCAACTCCAGAGTTGACCATTATTGGTCTAATGTACAATGGCTGTGGTGAATTGTGCAGAGGGGCCCTCATAATCTGAGATGCCCCAAACAGTGAGCTTTATAATTTTTTTCTGAACTAGAAACCAGGAAGCATAGGGCCCAGGAGCTGTTGGTAGCTGTGTTGAAACTATAAAGAGAAAGCCAACAGAAGGTAGAAGAAGACAAAGAACTTAGGAAAAACATAGAAATAAACTAAGTACCGGTATTGTTCCCACTGTATGATAGCTAATTGGTCTTGGACAAATTTACCTTCATTTTGCTTGACAACCTTCTCACTCATTCTCATTGCTGCTTATACTAACTAAATATATTCTCTTTACTCTGAGCCTTCTTTAAATGTAGTTTGCAATTCTCTCTCAGTTTGCTTCCTTTGTTTTGTATCTTTGTGATCATAACCCCTGAATACCTGCATACAAAATTCTAAAAAGAGCATAGAAAACAATCTTGCTTAGAGAAGGAAGAAACATGGGTTATATTTTTAGAGAAGGGAAGCTAGAGAAAGGCCAGCTCATTGACAATTCAAGTTGACCTTACCATATAGCACAATCCTTATTTTAACGTCTTTTTTCTAGATTACAGTTTCTTCCTCTTCAAGGATTGTTTCCTGGTGAATGCCAGTTTCAATGACCTCTGGGTCAAACAACTTCTATTACTGTGTGACCTAGTATAGGAGGAACCAACTTAAGGGCAAACTGAAGATGTTTCAGTCAGACACAGGAGGTTTGCTGCTATTGACGGAAATAACTGAACACGCAGCCACGACTGCACTGTATTTCTGGGTAGTTGCAATCAAATGACTCTCTTGTTTAACTACATCAATTCTATGGTTAAAAACAAAACTTAGGCTAATGTTAAAAGTAAGACAGTATATGAATGCATGGTGTTGGTTCTTTATTTCTGTTATGGAAGTAAAAGTACTAAAATCAATTGAAGACTCTATCCTGAATTAAAATGCCTAAATAAAAGATGCCATTTAGAATTTAAGTGAGCACATCTTCCTGGAGTCCTTTAACACTCTCATTTGATTCTTGTTTATATTACTTTATCTTGCAATTTGTATGACTTGCATTATTTAAGCTTGCAAAATTTAGCAATCCAGAGATTTCACTTCTCCTATTTTCTCCACAGGGCTTAGTACACATTTAATAAAGTACAGAGGGACAAAAGCATCAATTGTGTTTTTGAAAACCTGGATTACATTTTTTTTCATAATACTTATGAGCTCTCTCTTTATTTACTCTGTTTTACCATCTATAAAATGGGGATAATGACTGTTTCTCAAACCTCACTGAGTAGCTAAAAGTCTCAGAAAATAATACATGTAAGCTTGTACTTCAAGACAACTTCTGATCTCTCTGATTCTAGCCTTGTTCATTATTTTTGAAATACTTTAGACCTCTTTGTAAACTGTAAGTAACTGACAGATGGGACAAACTATCCAATCCAGTAGAATTTCCATTGACTTCCCTCTTCACTGTGGAAAAAATGGTTTCGTTTCCAATAGTATTTGCTAGTCAATGTAAATTTGTGCGTTTTTAACTTTTTCTTTGAATAGATTATAACATCTGTCTATTACCTCATCTGAGAAATATCAAAATTTGAACACTTTCATTTTTTGTATCTGTAAGAGAATCATAATCTTGCCTTATTTCAAAAATTACTTGTAATCATTTCCGAGATCTTCCTCCATGATGACATGATTCACATACCAGAGCCAGGTAAACTTCCCCCTCAGAAGAGACCACATTGAAGAAGGTTTATGTCCAGACACGTTTTCTTTTCTTAGCTCCCAGAGGTAACTACAAAGAGGTTATAGAAATTTAATGACTCCCTATTTCTCTAATGTTAATTTAAGTCTCTAATAATTTTGTGTTTCACTTTTTTAATGTTTGGGAATTTAGTTTTAAAGTCTGATTACTTGATGATGTTTGTGTAAGTATTAATGATTTATAGAAATCTGCTCTCTGCTGACTAAAACACAAGAGAGACTTTGGTGTATTCATCTTTTTGTTTAGGAGTTGAATTTTATTGTCTGACAGTTTGGTAATTTCTAATCTCTGTCAGATGAGAGACAAAGAATGTAGTTTATATACCTTCTCTGTTTGTCTGTTTTGAGGTCCAATCAACTATGAATTTGTCTATTGGGAAAGAGATCGGGTCTCTAGTAGACTTGTAAAATTTTGCAGTTCTTTATTTGATCTTGATCCTTCACCAAATTTTAGAATAAAAATGCTTTATTTTTATTTTTATGTGTTCTAGTGTCTATAACTCAAACCTCCTGATTATATAGATGCATAATGGTTTCCTATTTCCAGATTATATTGATAAATTAGATTATAATATCTCTTAAAGTAACTTGTTTAGGTTGGCTTATAGAGATAAATAAGCACTTATATAAACTGAATATTCCTGAATTTTCCAGAAAATATGAAAATTGAACTTTAAATGGGCAAAAATATATATTTTTACAAAAACAACTTAGAAACATTTTAAGAATTCAAGAAAACATAATTTAGATATATCTGGCAAATGAGACTCCTTAAATATTTTTGGTTCAATGAAAGTAGCTATGTGTTCTCTGGTTTATCAGTATTAAATATAATACAAGTGTACATTTTTCTTCTCTGTGTGCATGCTTTTCCTAAACTAATACAAGTTACTGATCAAATAAGCTGGCATTAATTCTACTTAATGTTCAAGATTATGAAAAATGTAAATCTGTGTTTTGAATTTCTATTAAAGATTAATTTTATTCTCACAGTAATTGTGCTTTCTAGTTGTCAGCTTGAAGAAAATTTCTAAGATTTTTAAGTGACATAAATCCTTAGACTGATATTAAATCGAGTTAATTAGTGCACATTTCATTGAATACTTAGATCATTTTTGTTAGAGCACTGAAACACCGATTACTAAGCATAATTCCAAGTTCATTTGCATTTGCTTCTTATTTTTATATGCTACCTATAGGCAAAATCTTTGTGTCAATGACCATGTTCGTTATTGCCGCTTTGAGAAGCTGCACTCTAAGGGTTGTGTGATTTCCGGTAGTCTGCTGCAAACTGCTGGTGTCTGACAACTCACAATCATTCAACTTCATTTTTCTTTAAGAAAAATAAGTTAGTTTAGTAAAAGTTATAGTGACATTAGTAAATTAGAGTCTACTAGAAGTAATAGTGGCAGAAAGGTACAACTTTGTATATGAGGTGACAAGATGCGTTCTTACTTAACAAGAGAAAATGAGGACACACAGTTTTGTTCGTAATTAAAGTGAATGTTTGTTCCCAAATAACAAGAGGATGGTGAAGGTCAAAACCTGAATGGACATAAAATGTCACAAACATTTCAAGGGGAGGGAACTTTACTTTCTTTGGAATAGAGTGTGTGCAAATAGTGAGTATAAAAAACTATGAAATAAGACAAAATCTTCACAAAATTTGTTCAGGTTTGATGTGCCAGTTTTCTTCATTTACTGGTGTTACCTTGGCTTACATATGAAATTCTGTGTTATCTGCACAGATTTTTTGTTATACAAAATAATTTTCTGTGCTTTGTGTTCACTTTATTATGATCTTGATTATTTGAAAACAACAACAAAGGTTCCTCATTAATGAAGGAGCTAAGATTTTTACAATCATGTTACTTTTTATGTTTATTTTTAAATGTTTTATTATTTTCAAATGAGTAAACAATTCTTATTTTTTATGTTATATGTATAAATCTCCTGACAAGAGTTAAAAAAAAAATGGCCTTCTTAAAATTGAATCCTAAATGAAAAATGAAGTAGGAGAAAATGCAACTGTCATATTTTTTTACACCAAAAATTATATTTGATATTTCCCAGAGGGCTCCTGAAAAATCACAAAGATTTGTTCTACCTTATAAAAGAGAAGTGCCAAAAATAGATTTGTTGGTTATCTTAACATTAATGAAGTTTGTGGAAGATGTCAAATCTGAAGAGATGCTCTTCTGTTCCCAGGTTAAATTTTGATGGGCATATTGTTATGAATGTAAGAAAACTGTATGGTTCCTAGGGATGTGTCAATGCCCTAACTCTCTCAGACATGTTTCTATTTATCAGTGTTCTGATACTTCTTTACCTTATGATATTAGGTAACACTGCTGTCTTCGTTGTCTCCATTTATGATTAGAATCTCTTATTGAGTATTCTTACATTCATGGCAGTGTATTTATTTATATAAACTAGATAAGAATTTACTATCTTGTTTGAGGACGTAATTGGGTTCATTTGTATAGCGAAATCTTTTTCAGGAATATCATATTTGACAATAATTCTCATTTAATCAACTATCATCAGCCACTTTTAAGTAATTAAGTTTGCTTTTTTATTGATGTTCGTGAATTTCTTTGGGGAAAATGGCCTGACACCTTGCTTTTTGGGTTTCTAACCTTAAAGGTGAACAAGAATATTTACTTCTTAAGGACTGTAGAAAAACAATGTTAACAGTAATGAAAAAAACCAAATGCGAAAATCTTTATCATTGTGGTTGTTTAATAAAGTGTGGACAACTATTTTGCTTTAAATAAAACATTCATATTTTATATCTTTTTAGGTAGGCTGATCACATGCACCAATTTAAACAGAACAGGAAACAATGGTAGTGTTCTATTTCCAATGACACATATGGTAAACCTACTGACATTTTGAATTTAACTCAGTGAGACTAAGCTGACCATACATACCATTTGAAATGGGACAATACCATTGTTTTCTGTTCCATTTAAAACAGTATATCTGGTCAGCCTATTTTCAGGTGATTGGGAAGAAATGCTTTTAGTAATTAGAGGAGTGACTCATTAGTTAAAAATGTAGCATTTCTAAGATACATTTTGCATTCACCATCATCCCTCATCTGAGTAAACTGAGTGTCCTATTTGCCTTGCCTCATCTGCCCTGCACCAATTCTCAAAAATAATTGCTAGGGGGAAGCCAGGATGGCTCAGTGGGTTGAGCGCTCACTTTGCAGCCCCAGGGACTGAAGATCGAATCCCGGCCCTGGCCCATGCAGACTCACATGCTGAACTGGGGTGTGCCCCCAGTTCAGTTCTCGCTGGGGCAAGACCCCTGCTGAGTTCCTGCCCTGTGCAGCCCCGCCCACCTGTGGAAAGAAACTATGTAGAAAAACCAATGATGTGCAACTATGGAGACTGTTCTGGGCCCTCTCCCTTCTCTCTGTCTCTGTATCTCTCTCTCTGTCAAAAACAATGGAATAAATCTTCAAAAAAAAATAATAATTGCTAACCATTCTAACCATTGCTAACCATTCTTCTGACAGCCCTGTCTCTGTTCTGAGATAATTTTCACTGGATCCTGCTCATTTAAGTATGTTTAGATTAACTTCTGGTCTTTACGTTAGGTTCTCTGATTATTTATTATTTTCTCTTGGTAACCTTTGTTTCTATAACTTTAGCAACTTATCTTTTTTTCCACTGAAAACCCCAATTAAAAAGTAAATATTTCTAAAATATTGAACAGAATACTGAGATTATTTACACAAAAAGCTATAAATTTTGTGGGATACTTTGTTATTATATATGTCAAGTTTCTGAAAAAAAAAATGTACATAGAGATCATCTATGAGTCATCCCAAATCATGTGAAGGATGAACTCAAGTAGTATAATCTTGGTGATGAAACAGATTATAATACTCAAAGCAAGAAATTA
The DNA here is from genome assembly GCA_004027555.1 of Craseonycteris thonglongyai. Taxonomy (NCBI): domain Eukaryota; kingdom Metazoa; phylum Chordata; class Mammalia; order Chiroptera; family Craseonycteridae; genus Craseonycteris; species Craseonycteris thonglongyai. The sequence goes on along the minus strand of PVKE010012359.1, from coordinate 26,551 downwards.
ACTATCTCAGATAGTTAAATATATTAGATAATAGAGATACATAGATAGATGCATAGATATGAGAGAGAGAGAGAGAGAGAGAGAGAGAGAGAAGAAATATTCTAAAAGAGGTATTAGAGATTCAGCAGCTCCTGTTTGCAAGGGTATTCACACCAATGTTTATTTATTTATTTTTGTTTTGAGTTTCCTCTAATAGGAGGCTTCATTTCATAGATTTCCTATTAATGTCAGGATTAAAGTCAATTTTCAAATTTACTGCCTCTTGTTCACACAAATTTTAAAGTAAATTTTCAAGGTCACTTCTCTCCATACACATATCTCCATGTTTGGAGTTGCCATCAAATGCTTCAATATTAAAAATCTGCTAATTTTTGTATCTTCATCCAAAATGAAGTAATCTGGGTCTGGCCTTGCCTGCTTCTACAGATAAACAGATAGATGATATCAATAGATGATAGGAGATAGATACATAATAGAAATATAGATAGGAATTACTACCTATCATCTATCTATATATTATCATCCCTCTCTCTCTATCATCTATCTATCTCTGTTATCTATCTATCTACCTATCTATCTATCAATCAATCATGTATCTACCTATCTATCTATCTGTCTGTCCATCATCCACCTTCTATCATCATCTATCTATCTCTGTCATCTATCGTTTGTCTATCATCATGATCATCATCATTATTTATCATCTATCATGTATCTATTATCTATCTATCATCTATCTATCTATCTGTCTATATGCCTATCTATCTATCTATCTATCTATCTATCTATCTATCTATTATCTATCCATCTTCTATCTATCATCTAGCAATCACCTGAGAGAGCCAGATTTGTTGTCTTATATATTCCAGACAACAGTGCTTTGGATAAGAGTTTGAGTAGTATGGTAGTCTGAAAATGTATTGTGGTCACTGATGTATCTGACTGGCAGTTTATTAGTGTGGATGGGTCCGTAAATCACAAACTATGAAAATAAAACTTAGTGTAAAAATACCAAGAGGATGCAGATCTATGTAAACATGAGCTGCCTGAGTGGGCACCTATATCTGCTATGTGCCAGAGTCACGAACTAGGCAAGCACTGTGAGCTTCATTGTCACATTCATACAGTAATGATAACAGCATCTTCCTAAAAGATTGTTTTAAGAATCTTTGAAATAAAGTCTCATATCTAATTAGAATTTACAAAATAGTAGTATCTCATATCTAATCAGAATTTACAAAATAATGGTGATTCCTATTATTTTTGGAAACATCTGTTTTCATCCTTCTGCTTTTGAAGAGGTGTGTGTGTGTGTGTGTGTGTGTGTGTGTGTGTGTGTGTCTGTCTGTCTGTCTAGGGGGCTGTTTCTGTCAAATAGAGCATTTCATTACATTGAATTACTTCTGCTATCTGTAGAGAGAAGTGCATGGTAGCCTCATCCCTATTCCTTCATTCCTCTTATCTGTGCTCTTCAGCCTTTGGCCATCATGAAGTCTCTCTGGCCACTTTGACAGCAGTCAGTTCCAGCAGCTGGGCCATCTAATTCAAGAGTTAAAGTTTGGTTGAATGTGTACTGTGTCAAATCTAATGTTCTTTCTTTTTTTTTTCTCTAGGGCAGATTTGAACTGTGGCAATCAAAGAGGAGTGAGAGTTCTCTGAGGTTGGCTTCATGGTTATCCAGAGCTGGGTGTTTTTTTCACTTGGGGGTGGGGGATGGGTGGGTGAACATACATAAAAGGGTTGTCTAGAAAGAATCCAGTCATGTAATTATTCTCATTATATTGACAGTGGTTGAATATTTTCTGGACAGCTTTTATACTTAAAACTAGGAGTATCTTTGTGGAAATTTCATTTGGACTATGGCCTTTCAAAAATAGGACTATCCTGGTTTGTTTGTTTTTTTGGTTTGGTTTTTTTTGTGCTGCCCAGAAAAATATTGTAAGAGGCCAAAAAGTATAGACACATTGTAGTGTTTCTGGGGGTTTACTGTCAAAAAAATGTGGTCAAAGCAGTATTAATTAGATTATATGGAAAGTGCAATATGTAAAATATGTTAACATAGACATTTATGGCTAGGGACAAATTTGAATTATTTTATCTTCCCTCCCATGTAGGGCACAAGTAACATGAGTTGTGGAGGTGAGAAGGGCAGTTATCTCAGATACACAGAATAAAACTTCCTGTGGGGCAATTCAGATGAAGGTATACTCAGCCTCAGCCTAATCTAATCTCCAAAGCAATCAGTATATCCCTGAACTGCATTTTCAAAACTCATTCCACTATTTATTCATCTGTAATTTACCTTCTGACTTAGAGAAACAAGATCACTATTGCTAAGAATCAGTTGTATTAATAAAATATTTGCTTAGTTGCTATGTGCAGGCTGCTATACTATATGCCGGAAGGAAAAGCAAGAATTATAAATATGAAAACTATAAGACATTTATAGTCAAGTTAGATAAAAGGACATAACTTGAAATACTATTATGTATTCAGTAAAAATAGATAACATCTTTGGATGTTCAATATTTACTATGTGCCAGGTTTTATTTTGTGTGAGTTATAAGCATTACTCATTTAGTTTTTATCACAACCTGATAAGTACTATTATTATTCCATCTTACAGATTGAAAAACTGAGGCATGGTCGGTTTCAGTAACATGTCCAAGGTCACAGCTAGTGAACAAGCTTGCTAGAGTGTGAGGCCAGGAGTTTTAATCGGTGAGCATATGCTTTTAGCCACTTTACACACAGAATAGACAAGGACACTTTTAGGAACAGGGAGTATTAGGTCCTTGTGAAATAGGTCTCACATAAGAGGCTTTGAAAAGGAAGAATTTACACTGGACTTTTAAGGCTAGAAAAGCTATGTTGAAATTTAAACTGGCATAGTAGATGGGAGACAAGGTCAATGACCTACTTGGGGAATAAAAATTGGTAAGGCATAAAAGTTCATTGTTTTGAAAATCTGACCATCCATCCTTCCCCATCTATCCATCCCATCCTATATTTCTATCTCACTTTAATTCTGAGTATAAGTCTAGTCACAGAAGCAGAGTGAAAGTCTGAGTCATGAAGAATGAGATAAGCTGCTGTAGGCTGGGGATGAGAGGTTGTTATGAGAGTTTATACCCTCTTTCCTGTCATTCTGATGGAAGGAACTGAGTCCAGAGGAATTGGAGTATGAAAAACCATGAGCTCTATAACTTTCTCTTGTACCTAATAGAATTTCAGTAATAGATGGCTCATTTAACTAAAACTTTTAGTTCCATATTTTTAAAATATAAAAATAAGGAATGGATCTCACAAAGAATTCTGTTTATATACTTTATCAACTCTGGAAGGAGGAAGAGAAGAAGTGAATATATAAGAATGTGCTTTTTATATAAAAAATTAATCACCCTTACTTCAACCTCTGTATAGAGCGTGGTCATATTGACAAGTAAAAATTATAGAGTCTACTCCATCTCCAACATACATCATATAAAATAATCCTGGAACCACAAACTTTTAAGCCAGAAAGAAAAAAACAGGAATAATGTTAATTATTGTATTAATAAAGAAAGAAAAAAAGACTGCCCCAAACCATAGCTCTGGCAGGTGGCAAGGGCTTCATTAGAACAGTTTCTTCTGCAAGCAGATTTCTCACTGTATATAGTGCTTGTATGTCATTTAATCATGCATGCCTGTCATGGTGACCCTGATGTCCAGTTCAAGCTGGCATTGATTATCAGTACATTACCAATGTATCACTTGATATAATAACTTATATTTTCAGTGATCCTATATACTCCTTGAAAGTCTCTTTAGACTCCCAGCATCCAGCTGAATCTCTCACTGAATTAATGCATTTGATTAACTATTGTAGGAAAGCAGGGGTGGGGGGCAGACCAAAATTACTTGTTTTTGGATAAAGATAGATATGAAAATCAGCAGATTCTTAATCTTAAGGCATGCAATGTCTACCCCAAATGTAATGATGTATGTGTGCAGGAAAGTGAATTGAAAAGTTACTTTAAAATTTGTGTGAATGAGAGGGAGTAAATTTGAAAATTTACTTTAATCCTGACATCAAAAGGAAATCTATGGAATGAAGCCTCCTACAAAATAAAACTCAAAATAAAAATAAATGAATAAAAGTTGGCATGAATACCCTCGCGAACAGGAGCTGCTGAATCTCTGACACCTTACATAGATTAATCCTTTCCTACTGGCCAGAATCTAATTATAAACCATTCTAATTAGTTAGGAAGCAAGACTGCTATCCCTTTTTGAAGGAAAAGTATATAAAGGGATGTTACTATTTCATGAGAACTCCAGAATGAGGCACAAAGAATCTAGGTGTTAACGCAAGTCAGTTGTCACATACCATAGAGCTTATTTGGTTGGATCAGTTGGCTATTACCTTTATATTTTTTATGGGCATCTGCAGCTATTCTTTTATGTTTTCTGCTTTAACTTTGCTATATCTCTAGTTTCATTGTAGCAAGCTTTTAAACCTAAAATAAGCATTATGTAAAATATTATTGTGACTTTACATTAAATGGATCTTCAAAACTTTCAAGTGCTCTAGGGCAGAAAGAAGAAAATCTTCTAGGAAAAAGCCTTAATATTTCAGATATAATGAGTTTGTTTTACATTATCTTGCTTACTTTTTTTTCCTCTGGACTATTTTCACTTAGGTTCCTTTTGTATCCCAGTTAGCAAAGGAATTGACCAGAACTAAGAACAGCCCTAAAGCAATAGCTAAAATTCTGCTGTGCTTATCAGATACTGTCTGACCACTGATTACTGCCCAAGGGGAATTTGTTTCTTTTATAAACTTTTTGGTGGGTTTTCATCACTAGGGAAACAGCCTTATTCTCTCTCTTGAGGAACTTCCAAATGGTACTGAGGAAAGCATGCATTTCTTAATTTTCTTCTTATTTGTATGCTATCTTAAAGTGTGAAATGAAAGAAAGGTCTCTCCATAATACTGAAATCAGGAAAATGGTATACTAATTGATGCTACAAATATGATCTACCTAAAAACTTCCCTCAGGCAAAAGTCTACATAAATCATGCTGGATAAGTACAACAGGAATCTGTCCTTTCCTTTACATTTTCCCTATGGAAAATGTGCAAATTCATCAATTCTATATTGTGGAGAAAGTTTGGATTAAATAGGTTGTATTAGTCAGAGTCTTCTCAGGGAACATAATTCACCCTAGGTTCAAATAAAACATATAAAGGGACTTTTTATAGAGGTGGTTGCAGGTTTGAGGGCACAAAGAGAAGATAGTAAGGCACTTGGAGATTAGCAACAATCTCAGACATTTAGAAACTTGCAACCCTTAGGGTCAAAGAAATTTTGGGATTGGGGGAAGGGCAGTAGTGCTAATGGTCCCCACTGGGAACTGGAAGTATGGAAGAAAGACACACTGCAGGAGTCAAGGATGGGGTACATGTGTATAGAGGTGTGTGTGTGTTTGTGGGGAGCAGGTGCAGGTGGAGAATAACCAACAAAAGAAAGGAATATATGGATTACTAGGAGTTCTAGATACATTTCTATTAGTCTACGATGTAAATAGAAAACTTAGAAGTAAAATATTTCTCTTCTGTGCTTTAAAATTTTTAAACTTTTTTTGTTTTTTTAATTTTCCCATTTGCCTTAATGCTTCATTTTTCAAGGAGGCATGTATTCTCTGGTTTGTTAGGTGCAGTCAGCATGTAAGAATTATTAATAGTATCTCTTTAGATTTTGCTCCTTAGTTGCCTTATTGCTCTATGTTATTTCCTGCCCTGGGGAACAAAGTAGTGATATAGACAGGGTCAACCTGGAGTGGATCTGATAGAGAGACTCAGCTGAAAGTAAGGATGACTGTCACATAGGGACTGGGATGTGGAACTGTATGCAAACATGCAAACATAGGAATCTTAGAACAGAAATATTAATTTAACTACTCTATGCTCCTGATACTGATATTCTAGTCACATTCAACTTCCCATTTACTCTTTCCCATTCCTAAATATTTCAGGGGCTTCCCTTTTGAAGTCACATATTTTCATAGCTCTGGACTTAGACCTCTATTATTTCTGCCCATTTATCTAGAACAGGGGTCTCCAAACTATGGCCCGCAGGCCCAAGGCCCTCTCATCCGGCCCGTGGAGACCTTTTTATCTGAATAAAATAATATTAAATAAATAATTAAAGACAACATCTATGCTTTGATTCTTTTTTATTTGGACTTCGAGTGTGTAGTCAGCCCCCAAACTGCTGTTTGATAGTTAATGCGGCCCATGGGCTGAAAAGTTTGGAGACCCCTGAGTTATTCTAGAACATTCTCCATCTTATGTCTCCTTGAGAATCCAACTTAAATTTTCTGTAACTCCAGTTTTATTTTAGGGTCAACTCATATGCTTGTCTGTATCTGTGATTCCTCCCTCCAAAAGAAGTAATCATTATTTTTTTTTTTACTGGAATATAAATTCTTTGAAAACTAAGAGGATACTATATCTAACTACCTATTATGCTACATAGGAGGTATAAAGTCAAAAAATGAATAATCTGAATTGTGACTTGGAATGTTGGTCATTATTTTTGCTGACTACCAATATTTAGAGTTTTCATTCTAAAGACATGGTAGGATTGCAATTCCCTTCCCTTTTGAAGTTAGGTATGAATAATTTACTTGTTTTGGCCAATAAAATGTAATGACAAGTGATACATTTCACATTGAAGTAGGAGCCTTTAGAAATAGTACACGATTGACCATATTTCCTTTTAATTTTAAAGATAGTCCAGGAGTTGAAGCTTCATTAATCTGCCTTTTTGACTGAGTAAATTGTGCTATTTTGCCTCTAGTTGACTCAAGGTTAGGCAAGTAAAAGGAAACTAATTTGGTTAAGCTATTCTAATTTTGCGTTGTTTATTACTTCAACCTATCCCGTAATGACTAATGCAGCACTTTTAAGAAATATCACTATTATGGACTGAATGTTTGTGTCCCTACAAACTTCTGATGTTGAAATCTAACCCTTGAAGTGATAGTATTAGGAGATGGAGCCTTTCAGAGTTAAATAGGCCAAGAGAGTGGAATCTTCATGAATAAGATTTGTGTTTTTATAAGAAGAGACCTTCAAGCTTGCTTCCACTCTCTCTGCTCTTTGCCATGTTGAGATATGACAAAAAAGATAGCCATGTACAAACCAAGGAATTGTTTCCACCAGAACACAACCATGTGTGTATGCTGATCTCAGACTCCAGTCTCCAAAACTGTGAGAAATTATTTTCTGTTGTTGGTAAGCTCCCCATTTTATGGCAATTTTTTATAACAGCCCAAACTAAGTCTTTTGGAACAATCTAGTCTGATGGAATACTTTAAATCCCACTGGATAAAAAGAAGGAAAGAAACAAATAAACAAAACTTTTATCAAACAATGTCACCTGAAATAGTGAACAAAAGCAACATTAAAGGGACGTTGACAGGTGCTTCCTTCAAAGGACATGAGTAAGCACACACATATCAGTATGAACAAAGATATGGTTATGCTTTCGTGTGTATATGTGTAGAAAGGGCAGGAGTGGGTGGGTTGTGAAGGAACCTACTTGTTTCTGGTAGAAATGTTAAGATGGAGAACTGTTTTGGAAATAGAAACACATAAGCAAAGATTATCAAGTGAGCAGGGTTTATAAAATTCTAGCATCAAAGGATTGGAGATCTTCAAAGGACACCTGGTTCATTCACCTCTTTTCAAGTAGAATCACACAAAAACCATCCAAGAAAAATGAGAATCTTCTTTGTTTTGAAAGCTTTCTATACAAAGAGATTTCCCCTGACAGTACTGTTTTTCAGCTATAGTTAAAGTCTCTGTTGTCACTGATGTGCTTCACTCTCATTCAGGACACTTAATACAACACTCAGCATCTGTATTCATATTGTAGGTCTGCCATACAAATTACCAATAACTGAGTGGCTTTAAATACAGAAAATTATTCTCTCACAGTTCTGGAGCCTGGAAGTTTTGAATCAAGATGTCATAAGGGTCAGGTTTCCTATGAAACCTTTAGTGAAGAATCTTTTCTGCTTCTACCTAGATCCTGGTGGCTCTCAGCTATCCTTGGTGTTTTGTAGCTCTATTGCTCCAATTCCTGCCTCTGTTGTCATGTAGCTTTTGTCCCTGCATGTGTCTCCGTATGTCTATCTCTTTTTATAAGAATATCGGTCGTTGAATTTAGAGACCAGAGTAAGAAAAAACGTGAACTCACCCTAACTTAACTAATTACAATTGCCAAGACACTATTTACAAATAAGGTCATACTCTGAAGTTTCCAGTGGACACAGATTTTTGTACAAATACTATTCAATACACTAAGCAGGGGTCTCCAAACTTTTTAGCCCCTAGGCTGCATTAACTATCAAACAGCAGTTTGGGGGCCGACTACACATTCGAGGTCCAAATAAAAAAGAATCAAAGCATAGATGTTGTCTTTAATTACTTATTTAATATTATTTTATTCAGATAAAAAGGTCTCCACGGGCCGGATAAGAGGGCCTCATGGGCTGCATCTGGCCCGTGGGCCATAGTTTGGAGACCCCTGCACTACAGCATTCTTTATGCTACTTGTCCTGAAACTGAAAACACCAATGATTTTTGAAAATTACACCCATAATTGATATTTCTTGGAGTCAGTGTGAATGCTATAGTGCATCTAATTAAGTTTATTTTTATTTATTTATTTTTCTTGATGGAATTAATTAGTACAATATCATTTTTAAATGTCAATAGTGAACATAGCAATAGCACCACTTTTTGGTGGTGGTAGACATGGGAGAGAAATCAGCTTAAAACAGAGGAATTGAACTTTGGAACATAATAGTCTAGTCACGCTAGTTGAATACATGAATGAAATGAACATATTTGATACACACAATAAGTGAAGCTGTTTTGTGACATAGTGTATATTGTGGGTCTCTCTTAACCATAAATACCACAAAAGTTGTAGAGAAAGACAAAGTGAAATGTACTGAAGTAACCAGAAAGATTTTAGGGAGGAGGAGTATGATAAAGGTTAGATGGGATTTTATAAAATACATATATTCTATTGGGGGCACTACATGATAAAACAGTAGATTGAGTAAAGCAGCATCAGTCAATCAAATTGAACACAGAGATCTAAACACATAGTAGATGGTTTGTAAAGAGAATAGCTGGGCTTTTGATTTATAAAGGTGAACCATGGCCTGCATGTGGAAGACTTTTGATTTCCAATTAACTTCAAGCATTGCTCTGTAGTTGCTGGAGAGACCCTAGAAGTCATTGAGTCCTAGAGAGACATGATCTGTTAATGGGGGAGAAGATACACTTGGTGGCAAAGTGAAGATTCTGTTTTAGACATGGAAGTATAAAGATTGTTTCAATGGTCCAGAAGAATTATGAGGACTCTTTCATATTGAATATTGGGAAGTGATAACATGGCTGCTATCACATGGAAGTTATTTGTCCCATAAAAGGTAGTCCACTGAGGAGTTGGTGTGGATTTCTAGTAATCTACAGAGAGAACACATTTTTCTTTCCTGTGTATCCCTTCATTCCTTAGGATATGAGGCCATCACTATCACACCTGTTGTGGGAAATTTGCTGCTTTGGCTGCTCTCGTTTAACCTGAGTTTCATTTAAAAGAATAAAGAAAAGTATATTTTCAGCCTTCACGATTGGAAAAAATCTCCTTATTCAGCAAAAGATAATGTAAGTTTGCCCTGTTAACTCAGCCATGCACAAAACATTTCTGTCAGTTGGCATGAGCTTTTTTCCTTTCACCTCAGGCAGGTGGTAAAGGCATTTTGCAGAAGAAGATTCCAAATTAGGTTAAGCACCAAAATAGGGAAATGACATGGCTCACCCTGGTGGGGAGAGATTGGACTGCTGAAGTATATCCAAGTTCACCTCTTAAAGCTAAGTTCATATAGCTCTTGGGAGAATAAAAATAGAGAGAATGGTTGACTGTGATACCTTCCAACTTTTTTTACACTGGCCTTGCCCTAATGTTCTAGGGCCTGGATACTGCATAAATGATAATCTACCTTATTACAGCCAGACAGTGCTTTCTGTGGGCTATCTTAATGCTACTTCCTTCTAAAAGTGTTGAATGCTCTTCATTCCAGGGGCATGTGCATATTAACAAGGTCTTGTAGGAGGTTTTAACTTTCATAAGTCATACAAAGTGGATATTCGAGTAGTAAAACACAAAATCCCTAGAGTGTATGTGTGTACAGACATTACATACACTCAAAGCTAAGACTAAACATGCCTAAGTATATATAAAGTTTAGTCTTAGCTATTTTCTTAACTTCTTAATATATGATTTTGGGGGATTTATTTCTTTAGTCAATATCTTTATTAAGTAGATTCACTCAAATTGTGGCAAGTGATAGAAAAGAATGCAATCTTAGTATTTGCAACATTGATCGACCTATAAGTTACTAAATTAAGTGAAATAAGTCAGATTGATAAAAACAGATACCATATGATCTCATTAATATATGGAATCTAAAGCACAGAATAATGAACAAATAAAACAGAAACAGACTCATAGATAACAGAAAAAAACTGATAGTTGCCAGACCGGAGGTGGTTTGGGTGACTGGGTGAAGGAATTAAGAAACACAAATTGGTAGTTACAAAATAGTTACAGGGATTATAAAGTACAGCATAGGGAATATAGTCAGTAATGTAATAACTACATATAATGCAAAGTGAGTACTAGGTTAATCGGGGGATCACTGCATTAATTACATAAATGTCTAAGCACAATGTTATAGACCTGATACTAATATAAAATTATATTGAATGTAAAATATAACTAAAAAAAAAAAAATTAATCATGGCAAGTGGCTATAGCTCATTCATTCTCACAGTCTACTGTGTATTTTACAACAAATATACCACTAGTCTCTTGGAGAGAATTTGTGTGTGTGGTTTCTTTCCCTCCAGATTTTTGCTCTTATAAATGGTACTGATATGAACACTCTGTTGTGTATCTGCTGGTGAATATGTGCAAGTGTTTTCTCCTGGGTTTGTACAAAGAGTCAAATTGCTGGGGTTATAGGTTTTCAGAATGTTCAATTTTACATAATAATATCAAACTGTGTTCCAAAGTGGTTGTACTAGTTTATATTCCCACCAGCAGTGTTTAAAAGATCCTATTGATCTTGCAACATTCGGTAATATAGACATTAGTTTTTGCCCATCAAATGGCATTAGATATAACTCTGGTTTGAGTTTTATTTTTATCACCCTCATTACCAAAGCTTTTGACTACTTCTTATTTTTCAATGGGTATGCCAAATTGTGTTCAGGGCTACTCTTCTTTCTTAGTACGTTCAGTCTGGGTTATAAAAGGCTGGAATCCCATTTCCGTTTCTTTGGATTTTCCCAAATAGCATCACAAAAGTCTTGCCAGCAGCAGTTTCCTCCATAAAATGAATGCCTTCTGTGACTTTCTGTGTTTCCTTAATTGAAGAACCTTTAGGAAGAGTTAGTTTATAAGATGCGTTGGGCACAAAGTAAGAATACATGTAGCATAATTTCTACCTTTTAGGAACTTGAAATCTTAAAGAGACAATCACATGAATATAAACCCTCATCATTTCCTTCACCACTTATTAATTTACTTTTTATTTCCAAGTTTTGTTTTATTCTGGCCAAAGTGGAAGTATAGTATAATTTTTATGTATGAATCTCAAAAATACTTGAGACAATACTAACACATATGTAACATAACTTTATTTTTAATAAATAAAATTAGAAACATATTAATCCAACATATTAAAATTAGTCATATCCACAAGCCAACTTTTCAACTGCCCATTGGCTTTGTGCTTGTCAGATGCAACTTTTGTCTGAATGCTGTTCATATTACAGTGACTGAAGATGTATATATGCCACGTTTAAGATTCCTGAATTATGCTTCAATTTGAGGCTTTTCAGAATCTTACTTCAAAGTTATTCAGAAGAAGAGCTTTGTGGGTTACCCAAATTCAAAGCATACTTGAGATTATTTAACATCATTAAACAGAGCAATCTAAGAGACAAAGACACAGGCTAAAGTCAAAGCACTTTTATAGATAGCATACATCATTATCTTTGCTATTACTTTTCCTCTCAATTTACTAAAGCCTCTCACCCATTAAAACACATGTCCAAAGAGCATGCGATGGTGTGTGAGGGGAAGAGGGTCTTTACTCACAACTTGGCCTTCTCATTTTCTCAGATTTCTTTGCTCTATCTTACATGGTCCCTCATATATCTATCTCCAGTATATTGACTAAGCACATGAATTCCCCTTTAAACAAATACAATAACTTATTTCCGAAAGTCATACTATGAGGCACAACTGACACCACATCTGACAAATACCCAAAGCCAAGGATATGACCTAGCAAATCTGAATGTATTCTCATTTTTCTCGTATTTTAATAGTTATCTCTTTTTCATGCAGTAGCATTTATCAACCTGTCTCTACCCATGGCAACTCTTCTTATTTTAATACTCTCATTCTTATCCATAAACTGAATTTACATTTCTTGCTGTTACAAATTTTCTTTTGTTGAGAACTGTTACTTCAGGAAGACTGAAGACAAGTGAACTCAAAAAGACCAGACATTCAGAAGAAGAAGTATTCCCTTTCTTCATAGACTGGAAAAGATGAGCATAAACAAAAAGATATATATATATATATATACATATATATATGGATAAAATTCTGCATTATTCTGTGAAGTTGTCTATTCTTATCTATGTATCAAAGACCATTGGTAGAGTATTGGAGATAATGAGTTTAGTGAGTTCAGTGTAACTCTGCAAAGGCATTCATACTATTATGAATTTATTACATATGAAATACAAAAATGTAGGTACAATATGTTATTTACACTCATACACACATATATAAATATATATAATTTTTAATTGTGTCTCATTTTATATAGATTTTCTTCAATAAGTTAACATTATAGAAACCTACAAGGGCAAAAGACTTTATAAATCATTGGTCTATAACCCTTACTTGATAAGTACGGTGACTATATAATTTATTGTCCAAATATGGACACTTTTGAGAAAGAAAAGAGATGCTATTAATAATTAGGCAGTGACAACAGAAATAAGCAGGGACTACAACAGGCAGTAAAGGGCAAATGGTCACCCTTTAAGTAAGGCATGGGGAATTAAGTGTCTTATCACATGCTTTGTAAGTGCCACACAACACCAGAAACCAGGTTTCCTAGTGTCTCATTAGGAATGTATTAGAACAAATGAGTTAGGTATAATCTGAAAACATGCACTGATCATTTTACCCGAGGTCTGAAGATGAGTCACGTCATACAGCTGACCTAAAATAAAATAGAATGAATGTTTCAATTGTGTTCTCTGACCTCCTCGCTGGACTTGGGATTATAAAGGATCTGCCTGCATGGTTTACCCTTGGTCAACACAAGCCAGGCTGACATCATCCACTCTAATTTGGCCAACTTGTCAATGAAAGGCATGATGACCTTCTGTGCATGTATGTATTCATCTCACCAAGTCCCTGGGTACAAAGTGAGCGTATCCTGGGTCTGATGCAGGGAGGAATGATCAATTAAGGTGGTCTTTCCTCCATCATTATTCCTGTTGCCCTATTTAGTGCTATGGTATATGAAAGGCATGCTTACTATCCTTGCTTCTTTTGTCTTCAGTTTAGCATGGACTGAACACCCACTGGGTACCAGAAATACACCTTAGAGTGTTTCATATCATCATTGTTATTTATTATGTTTTGAGATTTGAGTAATTTTTCTTATCAAGTACATCCAATAAATTTGATTCTGTATCTTACAGGCTGCCCACTTCACTGCAGTCACTAAAATTACCTAAGAATAAAGAAGCTTTCTGCAGGACTCTTTCTGCCAGTTCTCTCATGGTTGGTAAAAATCTTACTATAATTTTTATTTCAGGAATAACTTCTGTTATATCCCCACCTTCATGCACAAAAAGAAAAAAAAATACATTTCTGCTATACCTCAGAAAAGAGAAAACATATTTGGATTTGTTTATATATTTTACCAAAGAAAGTTGGTGAAGAAAGAGTCCAAGGTGAGTCCTTGGTTCATACAGACAAAAATCGATTGAGGAGTTAGAGTGTAGGCCTTCCCTAGGTCTTATAGGTATCTTGCCCCAGAAAAGATTAAAGTGTGTGAGAAAAAAGAATTCAAGGACATTAGTGACTCTATTGTAAGGAAGAGGCAGGTTGTAGCATAACAAAATTCAAAGATTGTGTCTTCAAAGTTTCAAGTAGCAAGAAGAGACAGGTATTTTATGAAGAAAAATGATATCTAAGATGGGATTTAAAGAGATGGATACATTTCTGACTTAGAGAAGAAAAGACCAGAAATTTCCTAGCAGGGGAAAAAAAAAAATAGCGTGAGTTGCAGCATGAAAACAGGAAATATATAAAAAGGATTATGATCAGAGAAGAGGCAAAATCAACGCTATGCTGGAATTTGCGGGCAAGAAGTAAATGGTACAAGATTAATGGTCACTGATATTACTTTTAAATTCCTTCTCAGGAGCAATAAAAGAAGACCCATTTTAGTACAGTGTCTAGATTTAAAAATAATATATATATATATATATTTTAATAAAAGACAATTTCTAAGATACTAGACTTTGTTCTTTTTTTTTTTTAAGATTTATTTTGTTGCTCTTGACAGAGACAGAGACAGAGAGAGACAGAGGAAAGGGGTAGAGCCCACAGCAGCCTCCACAGCTGCGTGCCACCAGATTTGATCACAGTATCGCTCCACACAGGTGGGCAGGGGCCATGCCAGGTGCAACAGGGCTGGGAACCCTGCCTCCACCGTGAGAAACTCACCCCTGCGAGAACCAAACTGGGGGCCTCCCACATGGGAAGCACACCCCAGCCAGCATACAGGTCCACACAACCCAAGGCTAGGACCCAATCACTGGACCCTGGGGCTGCAAAGTAAGCACTCTACCCATTGAGCCATCCAGTCTCCTCAACTTTGTTATTTTTAATGCTGTGTTATAAACATTGTTTCATTTAATATTCATAACATATCTGTGATATACTCAAAGATAAGGCCTTTATTTTCTTTTTGTGGGTTGGCTAGCTGAGATAAACAGGGGATTATTGCTAGCCTGGTAGAGAAAGTAATGCCCTCTCCTTCTCTTCCCTCCCACTGGAAGCAAAGTGCTTGGTCAAAGAGCAATACCTTTCCACACGCAGGAGGCTTGCCTTCCTGTTGAGATTTTATTTGAGTTTTGAAAGTGGGACAATGAATTTGTCAGAAAACTTCAGTGGATTAAGCCAGTGCTTCAACCATGCTAATAAGGCTGCTGCATTCAAACTGTGAGCAGGACCTTGCCAACTGCAAACCGTTGCTGTCCGGCAATCTCATCAGTCCACCTGCCGTGCACCTAGCACTTCTGTCCTGACTCCTAGGCCCAGCAGCCTGAATATCTGCTCTGGCTGCAGGCCTTGGCCGATTATGCACTGATGCTGCTGCCTGCAGTCCTCACTGCCATCTTCAGGCCCAGCATCCCTCTCTCTAACACAACTGACCAGTTTCTGGGCTGGCAAAGACCACTGAGCAGATGGCATCACTATGAATGTCCAAGTGGAAAATCAAAGCAATTGCAGATGGGGACACAAGGTGTAGACCAGAATCCTGGATCCAAATATGATGGGGGTTTAGAGAGCTGGAACCTGCTAATTAGTGACCCTGGAACCAGCCTCATTGGCTAAATAATAAATACAATTTTATCTGAGTTGGTTTTACTAGTAAATTCAAATCAGGGAATATGCCAAAATGCAAAGAATTCAGCTAGTTTTAATCCCTGAGGGTCATGTGCAGGTGTATGAAACAGTAGGGCCATATACTATTTGCATATGATTAGCATGTAATTTACATGTACTCTTTTTAGACTCTCAGTTTGTTTTCAGGCTCTTTTCAAGTAAATGTTTGTTTAATTTTTCTTTTTTTTTTCTTTTGGGATGATCTTATTTACCTGTTCCTAAGATCCCCCCACTCCACCCACACACACCGAAGTCTTAGAAATGCTCAGGTGGAATGAGCACTGTGCGTGCCAAATCCCGTAGGCTTAAATTAGTGAGCACCATGAGTGTTCTGAATTCTGAATTTTCCTTCTACAATTCTTTTCTGAGAGCATCCATAAAAGGACAGACCAGTCTCCCAGAGTGGGAAACGTACTGCTTTTGCTATAGGAATATCTATGTTTGAGCTGTACTTGCCCTTGTTTCCAGCAAGTGAGTGAACCTCTCTGAGTTTTAAGTGGCCATGGTGTCACATGGGACAAACAATTCCTGTGGCCCGCACATGGGGATCGTCAGGATCAAATGAGATTACACATGCAGACATGGATGGTGAATATTGAATATGTCTTTATTTAATTTTTAAAATATGTACCATATGTCAATTACTGGGTATTTTTAAATATATTTTTATTTTATTTCTTTTTGACAGAGAGAGAGAGAGAGAGAGAGAGAGAGAAAGAGATACAGAGAGAGAGACAGAGAGAATTGAACTGGGGGAGCTCCCAGTTCAGCATATGGTTCCACATGGGCCGGGGCCGGGATTTGATCGCTGGTCCCCGGCGCTTCAAAGTGAGCGCTCAACCCACTGAGCAATCCCAGCTTCCCCTACTGGGTATTTTTAGACTTCTTACATTTTGCTCCCTAGTCCTCCAACTGAACAAACCCCAATATGGCTGGGATAGCAGTTTCAGCCAACAAGATTCTGCTGTGGGAAGATAGTTGAAGAAAGCTACTGAGTGCACTAGATATCATTGTCAGCTAAAAGAAACACTGGCACCCCAGGACATTTTGGAAAAAAATGTTGACATTGTTAAATCTGAATCACTCTCAAGAAGAAATTATGCCATCCAAGTTACCAAGATTCCAAAGAGCTATCTAATGACATCAAGCACAAGTGCCCAGTAGATAACTATGTGAAGTCCAAGCTTTCTTCTCCTGGAAATGAAAGACTCAGTGGGGAGGTCCAAGAGCCCGTCATTCTAAGGAGAGTGTATCTGGATTTGGACTATCACATCAGATTCTAAGAGTTGATTAGTTCATCAAATGAGCAGAAAACTGTGCTTGTTCTATTTATTTCATAGCTTTGTGATAGCCTTGACTCCACTGTTCTGATTTTTAATTCATTTCTTTAATAAGTACTTGTAATGAAGAGTAATTCTGTATAGTAATTTTCAGCAGAAGGATTCTGCTTTTGAACTATGTCCTTGTTTTTCTATCCTGTCTAAGTAGTAGTCCTGGTGAACTTTGAAGGAAACTCAGGTTGTCCTGTCCTGTAACAAATTTGAAGACTTAAAAGATCATGCAAACAAATGTGGTAAAAAAAAAAAAAATGTGTGAACTGAATGAGTACAGCCTCTTTAAACAAGGAATTTTGGATTGTGAGCACTGGGTGTTTGTTGGCCCTTCCTGGCTCCTACATTAATTTTCTATATAGCTCATATAAGTTTCCATTAGAGTTGCTGACCTGTGTTGAAACCCAGTAAACTCGACTAAAGCTCTCTAGCATCTGACTTGGCTTCCTATAACCTCTGCCCTTGTTGTCTTAATTTAAATATTCACTTATCATCCAGAACTAGAATTTTGCCTACATTTTTAAATATTGTCCCTTGTGATATAGTCCTCCATAAATATGAATTTCTTGCCTCATATCAGTTATCTATCAAGTCAAGAACTACATGACATGAAGTATGCTATACAACTCTTGATTTAATTGATAATTATAAATCAAATATAGATTGCATGCTTACCAACATAGGCCAAATGCTAGGCAGCAAAAGAGATTTCAAAAAATTTAAAGGATTGAAATTATACAGAATATATTATCTAACCAAATAGAGTTAGAGTAGAAAAAAATTATATGTTTATAAAAACAACAATCTATTAGAAAATAAATAAATAAACCTCAGAATGATCCATAGGTAAAAAAGAAAATGTAGATAATGTTTTAAAGTGAATGATAATGAAAATAAAACATATTAAAATCTGTGCATGAAGGTGATGCAGTCTTAGTGATATTTATAGCTTTAAATGTCTGTAATAAAAATATGTCTTTCTTCAATGAAAAATTATTGCAACTTAAGAAGCTAGAAATCAAAGAGCAAAGCTCTTCTAAATTCAACAAGCAAATAAATAAATAGATAAATCCAAATGGAGAAATAAATAAAAGTAAAAACAGACATATAGTATAAATAAGTATTAAAATAATATTTAATTCTTTAAAAAATATTAACAAAGTTTATTAAAAAGAGAAATAATACAAATTAATAGTGTCAAGAAGCAAGAGATTGGACATCTGCACACATCTGGCTGAGCACCATAGGATAAGAAACTACTACAATAAATTTACTCCAACACAATCAACAATCTTGATGAAACAGCAAAGTCCTTGAAAAATTATGAGAATGGATCCACGATTAAACTAATTATGAATATGCCTAAAATTATTAAAGACATTTATTTCATTACTAAATTGAATAAAATTTAACACCAATTCTTGATAAAATCTCTGACTAAACTTGAAATAGAATGGAATGTCTTCTACCTGATTTAAAAAAATACCTTTAAAATATCTACAGCTATCCTCATACTTAATGTTGAAATATTGAATGTTTTTCTCCTAAGGTCTGAAACAAGACAAGTGTGTGCCTTCTCATTAATTTTGTTCTTCATTGCACTGGAGGTCTTATATTGCAGTAAGAATATAATATCATAACAGGCATAAATATTGAAAGGGAAGAATTAAAACTGCTTCTATTTACAAACAACCTGCTTGTCAATGCAGAATATCCAAGGGGATCTATAAAATAACTACCAGAACCAGCAAATGAATTAATCAAGGTCATAGACTATAAGCCTAATATTTCAAAATCAAATGAAGATTTTTATGTTAGAAGTAAAAACAGAAAATAAACTTAGGAAATTATCCTTTATATAGTAGCATCAAAATACATCAAACATGTATGGATAAATTTAACAGAAGATGTACAAAACCTCCATACTGAGAACTATAATGTATTACTAAAACAAAGAAGGCTTAAATAAGTGCTAAGATTCATTATAATCAAAGATCAGAGATTCAATATTTCTCATATGACAATTTTGCCCAAATCTAAATACAGAATTATTGCAATTATAATTAAGCTTCCATAAAGATTGTATAAATTGGTTGGCTTATTCTGAAATACCCATGGAAAAGCAACAAAACTAGAAGTCACAAGGTAATCTAGAAAAGAAAAAAAATAAAAAGAAAAGAAGTAAGACCATGTATATTGATGAATCTATATAGGACTTTATATAAATCTGCAGTATTCAAGGAAGCATAGTATTATATACAGATTGATAATAGATAAAAAGTACTAGAGAGAAGGTCCAAGATGACAGATTAGGTAAATGCTATGACTACTGCATCCCAGTATCACACCAAAATTACAAATGAATTATAGAATAATGACTCTCATCTAAATCATCTGAAGTCTAGCTGAACAGAACCTCTACAACTAAAGATATACAGAAGACACCACAATGAGACTAGTAGGAGGGGTGAAGATGGGAAACAGGCTGACTCAAACCCACAGATAGTTGTTGAACACCAGGAGTGATGCCTCAGTCATGTACGTTTCCTTGGAAAAAGGGAAGGGTCACAGCCCCACATCAGGCTACCTGGGCCAGAGAAGAGGAGTCCCTACATCATCTGGCAAGTGAAAAGCAGAGAGGACTCAGTCTATCCTGGTGAGATAGAAGGTGACTGGAAACCCAGATGCTCTCTTAAAAGGCTGGCACGCAGGCTCATTCTCTTGCAAACATTCACCTGGTCTACAGTGATGGGGCAGCAACTCAAGAGGTGCCAGAAATATGTGGGGAAAGACTGATTTATGTGGATTCAAGGTAAGGGCTGGAGGAACCATTGTCCCTGTGTGGACTCTACATCACTAGTATAATAGGGCACAATATATTTTTATGTCGAACCCGTCCCTAAAGGTCCCAATCTGAAACCCCATTATTCTGGTAAAATCTGTGCATGTGCACCACTTCGGTGATGCCCTGGGCCCCAACCCCGCACCATTACCTGGGTTACTCTCAACTATTGAGCACCCAATCCAATCCTAGAAATTGTGGAGGCCTTTTATAGCAGTAAAAAGCCTTTGGCAGCCCCAGGAAATCTTCGTGGGGGAAGTGACCCAAAACCTACTCGGCAGCCTCTCTTGTACAGCTCGCAAGAATCTGTGGTCCCAAGGCAGGCAGTGGTTGGCTGTGGTGTTCTCAGGGTATTTTTACTAAGTGGTCACAGGATTGGAACTCGGGCACAAACCAAAATTGCGTTAACTTTTTAAAAATCACAGCTCACACCCTGTAGCTCCCTGGAACCCTGCCCTGCCTAAGTAAAGTTGCATTACCAGAGACACTCTTGAAGCCGTGGTGGCTGGCCCCACCCCACACAATAGTAACCATAGATTTGAAAAAGGAAATTACGTATTACTTACAATTCATAAAAACTTAAAAGTCTGCTCATCAAAATACAGTTAAAAAAATAAATCAGCATATCTCAAACGAGGGTAAAATAATCACTAGACACATATCTACCAAACCACTGGTGTCAAAAGCAACTCAAAATAAAAAGACAACTTAATTGGTTTGATGGTAAAATATTTTAAAACACTTTCCAAAAGAAGATATGAAAATGACCTGGAGTAAGTGCTTAACACAAATCAGTCATCAGAGAAATTAAAAATATAACATCATAAGGAGACAGCAGTATCCATGCACTAACATTAAAGAAATAGCCAAGAGCTGACGTTGGCAAAGATGTGGAACAGTCAAGTTGAGAGATGTGGTTGGGAAAGCATGGAGAGTTGAGAAAGATGCAGGGGCTGACAGAGAAGGAATTTGGGGGAACATTCTGGATGCAGGAGATTTTTTGATGTTTTGATAAGGTAAGATTCTGGATTACAAATGTGTATCCATTCATCAAAACCCAGTTAATGCACACTTAAAATTTCTTTAGATGTAAATTAAAGGCCAAAAAGAAAAATCTATAAAAACATGGAACTATAATCGTTTGCATGATGAAATATTTAGGGGAACATGTATTGCTATTTGAAATTTACTTTGAAATGCATCAAAAATCTTAAGGATTCATAAAACAGATTCACTGTAAAACCCTTTTAACTTTTCTATATGTTTAAAAGTATTTACACTTAAAATGTTTTAAAAAGCTAACTACATAGATCTAGCTAACATTAACCAAGAGATTACTATGTGCCCCTCACTACTCTAAATGCTTTACATGTATAAGCACTTTTAATTTTTACAAGTATTCTTTAGGATGGATTCTGTTATTATTATCTTCACTTTATAAGTGCAGTAAATAAAATACAAGTGGATTAAATAAAAATAAATAAGAATAAGTCTTCATCTGTGTAATAAGGAATCTACATGGAATAGGATGGCACACATAGAAGAGCAACAAGTGCATGAGAGAGACAGGTGCAAATACTGGAGGAAAAGAAACCATCCATTTTCTTCTACTATATTGGCACCAGGTAACATAAGAGTGGATAACGCACCCATCTGAGAGCATAATAAGCCCTATGGTAAACTCAGACAACATAGTAAGTATTAATGGTGTTAACTTTGAAATACAGATATATTTTTTGGCACATTTGTATGGTCCTCCTTAGGGACACCACTAGTAGGTTAATCCCATTAACAATTTTCTTCCCCATTTCACTGTTCTACTGGGTCACTAGCTAACCCAGCTTCTGGGATGTTTCTAAGAAACAGAAGCAGTACACAGGCCTAGCCTAGACAGAGTAGCATGAGAAGAAAGCCTTTCTGCAGATCTCATTCCCCTGTATGTTTACTCATATCCCCAAAATCCTAAAGATCATTCGAAGAGCCATAGTAAGTAACAGTATAAATGTGCATCTCAAGCTGAGATTTTCAAACCAGCAGTGACGTCTGGAAAGTTGTTAGAAATGCAACTCAGACCTCGTCCTAGACTTACTGAGTAGGAAATTCTGGGAGTAGGAAAGGGGAGTACAGCATACAGTCTTTGAATAAGCCCCAGAGACTCTGATGCATACTCAAGCTTGAGAGGCACTGGCATATGAAAAACCATGAGAAGCTTTCTGTACTCTGTTTTGATGGCCATTCAGAGCAGTTTAACTTTAGAATTTTCTAAATCTGCAAAATAAATGAATGCAAAGTAAACCAAGGCCTGATCCAGTATAATTTCTCATGTCCTTTTACTTTATGTTTTAATCAATATCACTCTCAGGTAATAAAAACATATTTTTCAGATAGCTTCTTCTTTTGGACAAAAAACTCATTGATAACAAAGGCTATGTCTACATCTTACAGATCAGCAACTATAACTGATAAGTATAACAAAGAGAAAAATAATATGTAAATATTCTTCTTTTGAGTTGAGATGTGATCCTCAATTTTAAAAATATTTAAGTAATATATGTTCCCTAACAGAAATATGAACACATTTAACTATATGAATGCACATATATGTGTGCTTGTGTGTGTATATATATATATGTGTGTGTGTTTGTGTGTGTGTATATATATATATGCACACACACACACAAATACACATATATAAATATACACACAAGTACACACACACACATGTGAAGACTGCCTAGAAAAAAACAATTCAGCCATAACTGCCTCTATTTTCCATATTGCATGGATGGATATTTTCCAGACATCCCTTGTGTGTGTGTGTGTGTGTGTGTGTGTGTACATATCCATAGAGACATAATTCTATGTACATATGTATCAAAAATAGTCACTCCCTTGATGCCAGTTTGTTGAATATTTCTTTCCCTTAGCAAAATTTGGATGAACCAACATTCCAGGTTCATGCAAACAAATTCCCTGTGGAATGAATTTTTTATTTGTATCATTATTAATACTACTCAGCTCTGAGAACGATGTCTTCAAAAAATTCCACTGCCCTTTGTTGTCTGAGAGTGTATGTGATTTTGATTAGCAAACCTGCACACCTCCTCTAAGCTTCCTTCTGAGCTTGTGCAGTTAAAATAATTATAATAAAATCTATTAACTGCTTGTTACTGCAGGGGAAAAGCACTGCATCCAAGCTTCCATCTGCAACCATTGATTCTGAAGTGGTGAGTGACAGTTCCCCACCGCCTAAGTAGGTTATAACAAGCTAGCTTCAGGCTGCAACAGCCAGTAAAGTGCAGAGGAGAAACGACTGGCCTCCAAACTTGTCTTAAGCCTCAAGAAAGAAGGGAAAGGGGGGAAAATCTCTGCCAATAACTGCAATGCCTGTTCTCACATTCAGCAGCAGGAGCTTTGCAATTGCCAACTCGTTTTAATTCCCACTCACACCTTGGGGGGACAAGGCAGAGAACTCTCTAACGGATAGTAATAAAACTATTATTCATCTAATCACCTGCAAACATATGTGTTTCTTTTGTAACCACTCTGTTGTCCTTATCCCCATAAAACATACACACACATACACACACACACACATAAGCCAACTCATTCAAATGAAAATACAATAGGGAAAACAATGCAAATCAAAAGAATGGGTCACTTTGCAGGAACACAAAAATTCTACCTCACATTTATTCTTTATATATATAACTTCAATGAATTGCTATCAACCCCACATACCCTAGCAAAGGCCCTGTATGTACTGATAAGGAAAATCCACACTATTATTTATATCTTTCAAATGAAATCACTTCTTTTGCTTTAGTGATTGACCTGAATATATCAGGTGAAAGTGAATTTCAAATCAAAAGCTCACTTCATTTCTCTCTTTGACTTCGCATATGGCTATATAGATGAGCTATCATAAGCCACACATATCATAACTCGATTAAAATATTTTTTCATGTTTCTTTGTGTGCATCTATCTCAGTACAAACTCAAATTATATGATTTTTCTCTGTCCATTTCTGTCAAACACATGTGCATGCACATACACACACACACTTTCTTGTATCACACTCCACAGGAACTATATTTGCAAGCATGTGTCAGTTCTCCAGTATCTCTTATTAAAGAATAATAGATCAATTCTTTCAATTGTGTATTATTATAAAATAATGAAATTATGGTATGGGTTGGGGCTATCAGGTATATCAATACAAATTAGGGCTGCTTTCTAGAAAACAATTTGGAAAGATTTGTATTTGTTAAAAACTAAAGTTCAATATCTTTTATTTCATTTTCTAAAAATGTCTTTTAAACTACACTAACAAAAAAACTGACCAATTACATTACATGTGATTCAAAATGGTATCCCACCTTAGTCTTAAAACTTGTCTCTTAATAAATGTTCAACATTTAAAAACTAATAAAATCTACATTTAAAAAGTGAAATTTTCACCATTTCATTCTCTCAAGAGAATGCCTACCATGTAAGTTTAATTGTGCAAAACTATAAATATTCTCTGATCAGACATATTAAATGGGAATGTTGCTACAAGAAGAATTTTCTGAAAATTGGTATAGTTACACTGATAAATCAAACAAATTATAACAACAGTCACAATGACGATAATCATTATTTCAGGTAGGACTAGATTTTTAACAGAAGTTTGAATAGGCCAGTTAACTTCTGTAAATATATTGTGAATTTTTCACAGGTAAACATACACATACATATCTTTGGATTATCCATGCTAGCTCAAAGTGTTACGAATTTTTTTAAATTTTAACAACCTAAGTACACTGATCAGACATACTGTTTTGAATGGGACAGTAAACAACAGTGCTGTCCTTTTTCTAGTGGTATGTATAGTCAGCTTAGTTTCACTGGGCTAAATTCAAGGTGTCAGTAGGCTGACCATATGTACCATTTGAAACAAAACAGTATTTATGCTTTTTGTCCCATTTAAAATGATACATCTTGTTAGCTTAAGTCCTAACGTCATTTCCATTGCATGCTACTATGAATTGTTGAATATAATTCTACAGTGGCCTGGTTAGCAGGATTAATTTTCCCAGTGTGAGGCTATTACATTATTTTTCTGAATTCCAGGAAGTGTCATGAATTTGAACATATCCTGACCTAAGCATCTAGGAGTACAACCTAATACATACAGTTAACTCATGAGTCTGTCAATATTTTTTTTTATTCCTTAGCAATACCAGCATGATATTCCTACTTCTCTCCAGAAGCAGATGGAGCTTTAGACCTTAGAGTTTGGGCTACATTATAGTACTTGTTGCTTTAGTATTGTTAATAACTTGATCAGTATAGTTGTATGCATATAAAAATTTTTTCACCTCAAACATGTTCATTGGACAGTGAGTGTTGGATAATACCGATAACTAAACCATATAAAAACCTCTAGTAGTAGACAGTATAATGGTGGTTCACACTTTCATATGTGTGTATTTTAAATATACTTCTGAACGTCCTCAGTAAATTTGCTATGTCGCATTTCTAATCATGAGAGAGATAATAATTATTATCTGATCTAATATTCAGTGAACTCTTAGAATATATTTGCCATTAATTTTGCTAAGTGTTTTTTATAAGTGTAATTATATTAAATTTAAAAAAAAATCTATGAGGAAGGTTTATTATTACTTTCATTAAAAAAATAAGGAAATGGAGGCTAAGAGAGAATAACTATCCCAGGGGTACATTTACTCCGAATAACTAGGAAACTCGGACTGTCTTGATTTGTGTTTCTTAGAAGGAGATTCTAGTCAAGGATTTGTATAAAAGTAGTCAATTGGTAAATATAAGAAAGAACAATAGAGAAGAAGGGAATTGAAAAGTTGGAGAGATGGTGGGCAATAGCGGGTGCATTATCTAGTACTCTATCACAGTCACTGACCAGAGTTACCTTATGGAGAGACTCTTATAAACAGCAGACTACATCATTCAGATTTATTGCAATCCAGATGGGTGGGAGCTGGGATATGTATACTCATGCATCAATTTACTTTGTTACTAATGGAGAGCTTCTGAAAGGAGGGCAATTCCCAATAAATATAATCAGAGTAACTTTTCTGCCTCAGAGAAAGCCTCCAAGTAAATGATGGAAGTTGGCAATTTTCAAGTAGCAAGACCTCAGTAATGGGATGTTGCAGCCAATTAAAATATAGTTTTCAATAGTAACTCAATGATTTTACATAGGACAGAAATAATCTGGTTGGAATTTGTACTGGTGCGTGTGTCTTAATATTACATTTACGTTATAATCGTACTGATTTTACTTAGTTTGTATTTTGATTTGGGCTTTCTTTGATTATGAGAGAAGTGATAGAGATTTGGGGATTTTCGTAGCTCCAAGCCACCTCTTAAGCCATTTCTGCCTTGTCTGTACCCAGATCCATCTCCAAAGCTCATGTGTTTAACTACCCTCATATCTGTGATAAAAGCACATTTCTCACCTGGGGTAAGTTGACTCCAATATCTTCATTCAGAGGCTCTTGAGCTTCTGTGAGCAC
>PVKE010012358.1:0-31910 GCA_004027555.1 Craseonycteris thonglongyai | reverse complement strand
GACAGGGCCTTGAAAAGTCAGTGTTGCAATGGAGCTGCTCGAATAGAGTTGATGATCTTTGTGACTATTTTCATAACATGTTCAAAGGGCAGTATTTTACAACACAAAGCTTCCTGATGGATAATACAGTGGTAGGACATAAAGTTTCAGAATGATTCATCTTTCCTGCAAAGGGCAAGAAATCCTTTGTTTTGACCAACCATTGCTGGTGCCCCATCGGTAGTTATCGCAGACAACTTATGCAAAGGCATGTTTATCAACCTGGTGTATGTTCTGAAAGTTTTATAAATATCCTCACCTCTCATCTGTCCTTTCATTGGTAATATTTGCAACAGCTCCTCTTTTACTGTGAAGTTACTAAATACCATTCTCACCATAACTGCCAACTGTGCAGTGTCTGATATATCTGTTGACTCATCCAATTGCGGAGAGAAGCAGTCACATATTTCCAAGTCAGTCTTTAACTGAGTTTGCAAGTCTTTTGAAATTGCGTGTATTCTTCTTGTGACTGTGTTAATTGACAACTGTAGGTCTTGTATCGCCAATATAATCTCATGCTTGTTAGAATATTCCTCAAACAAACAATTGGCAGCAGTCAGAAATGCTTCTTTTAACAATTCACCATCCTGGAAAGGTTTTTTCTTCTTTGCGAGCATGTGAGAAATTTTGAAAGAAGCAATGGTTGCCTTTTTAGATTTTTCCACATGTCTAGTGAAAACAGTCTGTTGAGTAGTTCAACTTAGTTTTAGTTGATTTATTTTTTTCTTTCTTACTTCAGATTTAAGTGGATAATTCTTATCAAAAGTGGTATGACTTGTCTGAAAGTGACGTTCAACATTATGTTTTTTCGGCACTGTGATACTACTGCCACACAACAGGCAAACGCATTTACCTTTTAAATTAATGAAACAACATGATTCCTCCCAGTCTGTGTTAAAATTATAGGTTCGTTTTCTCTTATTTGGTCCACTCATTTTAGGACTAAAAAAATAAAAATAAAAATAGTTATAGAACTACAATATCATATCCAATTGCCACCATAATAATAGATTATCTACCTCGCTTTTAGTTCATTTAAAATCGAATATATCAAAACACTGTGATCCTAGCTAACCGTCACGAACCGATCAGTCCAGCAACCGCAATCAAAATGGCAACTTTGCGTCTCCCGGTTGGGTGGAGGAGAGTTTAAAGAGTGCAGCGGCTGAACAAGACGTGACATGTACAAAGGCAAAAGCTAGGGAAAAACTTATACATACGATATCGCAAAGATACCAACGAATAGAATAAACCTGTGTAGATACTCAAACAATATTTTAAAATTCTAACAAATGTATAAAATTAAATTATAGTTTTACTTAGTGTTTATGAAAAACTTCTGATGCAGTCAAATAATGGCGGGCGCACACAAATCGGGCCGCGGGCACCATGGCGCCCGCCGTCACGGGGTTGTGAATCCCTGGTCTAGAATGCCCTCTCCCCTCCTACTACTCTTCCAGTCTAATTCCCTCTAATTCTTTTTAAACGCCTAGAAAATCTGAGTAAAATATAAAAGATTGTCATGTCCCAGCCATGAAAAATATGGGTCTAAGGTAGGGTCCAATACTGTACTTCTTTACATTGTAGCAATTAGTTTCCATGGCTGGATAACAAGATTCCTGAATTGTGGCTTTAAAATAACATGTCTTACACCTTACCAGGAAGCCCTAGACCTCATTATCACAGGTACATTCCTTGTGATCCAATAAATTCTTGTGTATATTTCTATCATTGTACTTTCCACATTGTATATAAACATCACTACTCTTATGTTCACCTCCCTTGCTAGACTGAGAGCATCTTGAAGACAAAGATAGTATTTTGCTCTTATCTGTATCCCAGATGATTAGAACAAGTTCCCAACTTAGCACAGTTTCCCTAAAGCTTAATGGTAGCGACATGGTACACAGAAGTGATACAACAAATGGTAGAATGGAAGGTAATTAATACTGCCCTCCTTTGTTGCTGGCTATATAATTGAGAGAGTGCTATTACCTGTGGAGCAGAGCTCGATAAGCAGTAAAATATGGAGTGCCAATGGCAGCTCCTTGTTTAAAGTCCAGTTGTTCTGGCAGTGCATAAACCGTGTCATCTGCTGCAACAGCGTACTCTGCATAGCCCCCAGAAACTGTGCTGGTGGTGAAGACTCTGTCACCTTTCTGGGGATAGCAATACATTAATATGAGCATCAGACACTAAATATGATATCAAAATGGATATGACCTTTCATACTGCAAACTTTATAAAAAGAAGTAAGTATACAAGGGCTATTGGAAAAAATCCAGCCCTTGTTGTTTCCTACATGTTAGGTTCTTACTAATGGGAACCATTCAGAAGAAAAACTT
This sequence comes from Craseonycteris thonglongyai, assembly GCA_004027555.1. NCBI lineage: Eukaryota > Metazoa > Chordata > Mammalia > Chiroptera > Craseonycteridae > Craseonycteris > Craseonycteris thonglongyai. The sequence continues at coordinate 29,526 of PVKE010012358.1, read as the reverse complement.
AAAGAGAAATGGAAAAAATAGGAGAAAAGACAATCTCTAGAATGGTAAAGTGGCAATGATAATTAACCCTTATAGTGGGTTTTCTGTGCTAGGAACAGTATTGTCTTATGAGTATTATCTAATTTGATCTTCACAATAGCTTAAGAGGTAAGGTACTTGTATTATCTCCACTTTAGATTAATCCCACTATACAGATAAGGAAATTGAGGCAAAAAGAACTTCAGTAATTTGCTCAGACAAAGCAGTTAGTAAATGGCAGTTAATAAAGAAACATTTCTTGCCCAAAATACTTGGGAGAAGACACAAATAAGCTTCCTGAGACACTGGTTCCAATTTGAAAATGGTGGCATGAGAGGAGCTCCTGGAAAACTTCCCTGGCAATTATAAGAAACAGAACAACTACAATTCAACAAAGGATTCCCTATGCAACACAAAAACACAGTTAAGAGACCAACTCATAGCAATGAAGTACCTGCAGACGGGCAAAGAAGGGCAAACTGAGGAGAAAAGAAGGGGAGGGCAGAGACGGGGGCCCCGGTTCCTGCTTGAAACTCTGCAGTCACAGGAAGGAATAGGAAGAAGGCGGCAGGTGAGCATTTGGGGCCTCACTCTGTCTGCCAGACAAAGAGAAGCAGGCGCATAGGTACCACCTTACTTTGGCCCCAGAAGGTGCAGATGCAGATGCTGCAAGACACTGCAGCCCAAATTCACTTCAGTTTGTGAGGGGAGAGGGAATGACAGGGGCAGTGAGAAGCCAAAGCCAGAACTCACTCCGGTATGGGAAAGAGGAGGAAAGAAAAGAAAAGGCTGCAGTGCACTTCTCTAGCCACAAACAATTCTGCCTGAGGATCAGCATATAAAACAGCTGATCCCAAAACTCAGGACAGAAACCTTGAGACAAAGACCAAACACAGAAGAACATAAGGTTGTACTTCCCTGGCTGCCCTCAGCACCAGGCAGAAAACAAAGACATGGAGCCTAGTCATCTCCCCATCCCCTGCATTTCTAAACCTCTGCCCCACCCCCATACCTACTGATATTAACAGTGAGCCCCAGAAGAAACTGTAGCAGTGAGTATCGGGTTAAGGAGCAGAATATCTACAGCCCTGAGAATCGGGAGACAGTTCCTGAGCAGCAGGCACAGTGTGTCTAGTTCCAGCAACAAGGAAGAGAATGGGAGAGGCAGAACAGCAGCAGCTGGCTGGCAGTCACCAACATCCAGAGACACAAAGACAACACCTGCCTCTTCCTCACAAAAAAAAGCCCACCCCAACCCTACCTGCTGAAACAGCTGAAGAGCCCAGGGCATCTGAGACACACAGGCACTTCAGTTTCCTACAGCAGGGGAGCACAAGAGATGCAGGGGCTCAAAGCTGCATAGCCCACCATATCCTCCCATGGGAGCAGCTCACTAAGACCAAGGCAGCCTGGTCAAAGAGGAGAATCCCACCTCACAGGAAAATACCCACCACAAGAGAAAGGATCATGAAAGAGAAATAAAGCAATACAGCAATACCCACTGGGAAACAAGAACAAAAACCTCTTCGTATCTATTCGCAATGGTATCCACTCCTGTGGATGACCTTAAAAAGAAACAACTCAATAGTAAATATGTACAACTAAGCTAACAAGTCTGCACAGAAAGCAAATAAAAAATCTCCAGAAAAGGAACTTAAAGATATGAAAATATTATATATGACCTAAATGACACAGAATTTAAAACTGTAGTTCTTAAAACAGGGTTCAAAGGAAAGCCATTGAACACAGAGAGGCAACTGAATAATCTCAGAAAGGAAATCTGAGAACAAAAGGAATAGTTTAACAAATAAACTGAAACTATAAAAAAAGAACCAGACAGAAATTCTGGAGATAAACAATGCAATAGAAGAAATGAAAAACAAAATAGCGAGCATAGGAATCAGAGCCAACCAGATAGAGAAAAGAATTAGTGATATCAAAGATAGAAATATGGAAATGTCACAGAAGGAAGAAGTGAGAGACCTGAGAGTCAAAAGAAATAAAATAACTCTACAAGAACTACCTAGCCCATTAGAAAAACAGCATAAGAATAATGGGGATACTAGAAGGAGGACCAGAACTGCACAGAAAGTTTATTCAAGCAAATAGTAGACAAAAACTTTCCAAATCTATGGAAAAAACTGGAACCTCAAATTCAAAAAGAAAACAGGACCCCTAACTACCTGACTTCTAGTAGCTCTTTTCCAAGACACGTTGTACTGAAGATGTCAAATGTCAAAGGTAAAGAAAGAATCATCAAGGCAGCCAGAAAAAAGAAGACCATGACCTATAAAGGAGAGCCCATTAGACTGTCATCAGACTTCTCAACAGAAACTCGACAAACCAGAAGGGAGTGGAATCAAGTATTCAAAATATTAAAAGAGAGAAACTACCAGCCAAGAATAATTTATCCAGCAAAGTTATCCTTTAGATATGAAGGAGAAATAAATGCCTTTTCAGACATACAGAAGCTGAGGGAATGCTCCAGCACAGGGTCGGCATTTCAGGAAATACAGAAGGAGGCTATTTGACCTGAAACAAAAAAGTAAAAATAAATAGGGAAAAGTTGTGACAGCAAACACACAAAAGGGGAGGAAATAAAGTTTTAAATTTTCAAAAGAAAATGGAGATAAGAAGCATGCTTAAGAAGCCACTACATATATAAGATGTTCTTTTACATAAACTTCATAGTAACCACTCAAAAAAATGTCAGAACTGAGACATATAAAAAAAAGAAAAACAAAAGAATAACAGAGGATAAAGCCATAGAACATCATCAAAATAAAATAACTGACAGAAAAACAAGGCAAAGAAACAATAGAGACACTGAGCTACCAGGAAACAAAAGATAAAATGGATATAGGAAATTCTCACATATCAATCACCACCATAAATGTAAATAAACTGAACTCACCAATAAAAAGGCAGAGTAATAAACTTGATTAAAAATCAAAACCCACCATATGCTGCCTCCAAGAGACACACCTCAGCCACAAAAACAAATACAGACACAATGTGAAAGGGTAGAAAACAATACTACAAGCAAATGGCATCCAGAGTAAAGCAGTAGTAGCCAAACTTACATCTGATGAAATAGACTTCAGAATAAAAAAGGCTATAGCAAACAGTTATGGATATTTCTTTTTTTTTTTTTTAAGATTTATTTCTATTATTTTTGACAGAGAGAGAGAGAAAGAAAGATAGAGAGGGGGGGGGGCCAGAGGAGTCTCCATAGTTGTATGTCATTAGTTTTTTATATAGTTTCACTCCACAGGTGGGCATGGGTCTGTAAAGGGCAGGAACCAAACCAGGGACCTCCCGTATGGGAGGCGTGCACCCACAAGCTGGGGGCCTTCTACATGGGAAGCATGCACAGGGCAGGAGCTGAACTTGGGGCACACCCCAATTCAGCATAAGGGTCTGCATGGGCCATGGCCAGGATACTATCCTTGAATCCCAGGGCTGCAGACAAGCACTCAACCTGTTAAGCCATCCTGGCTTCCCTGAAATAGATATTTCATAATGATAGAGGGGACAATACAATAAGACAACACAACACTCATTAATATATATGCCTCCAATGAGGCAACAAAATTTACAAAGTAACTACTAAAGGAACTAGAGGGAGAAACGGACTAAACCACAATTATAATAGAGGACCTAAACAGCCAATTGACAGCCATGAACAGATCATCCAAACAGAAAATAAATAAGAAAATATCAGCTTTAAATGATATATTACAGCAATTGGACATAATTGCATTTATAGGACACTGCACCCAACAACACAAGACTACATGTTCTTTTCTAGTGCACATGAAATATTCTCAAAAAGAGACCATATGCTGGGACACAAAATAAGCCTCAGAAAACTTAAGATTGAAATTATATCAAGTATATTCTCTGACCATAATAGATTTGAAATTGGAGATCAACTGCAAAAAGAAAGCAGAAATAAACATATACATGTGGTAATTAAAACAACATGTTATTAAAGAATGACTGTATCAGAGAAGAAATAAGACATTTAAAAGTACATGGAAACTAATGACAATGAAAACACAGCATATCAAAATTATTGGGATGCAGAGAAAGCTGTGATAAGAGGGAAAATTATATCATGAAGGTATCTCAAGAAACAAGAAACCTTTTAAACAAATAACCTAAAACTACATCTTAAAGACCTATAAAAATATGAATAAAACCAAAAGTCAGCAGAAAAAATGACATAATAAAAAAATCAATGTGGAACTAAGTGAAATATAGAACATCAACAACAACAACAACAAAACAATAAAAAACATTAATTCAACAAAGAGCTGGTTCTTTGAAATACTTAATAAAACTGACAAACCACTGCGTAGGCTCACAAAGGGACAAGGAGAAAGACAAAAATAACCAAAATAAGAAAGAAAAGGGAAAATTATAACTGATACCACAGAAATACAAAGGATCATACAAGAAAAAACACTATGAAGGGCTATCTACCCCCAAATTTAACAACCTAGAAAAAATGGACAAGTTTCTAGAAACATACTGTCTACCTAGACTGAACCAAGAACTGGATAATCTAAATAAACCAATCAACAGTAAGGAAATTGAAACAATAATCCAAAACCTCCCCCAAAGCAAAAGGCCAGGACCAATCTCATAAATGAGTTTTACCTAACATTCAAAGAAGAATTAATACCTATCCTTCTAAAACTCTTCCAAAAATTGAAGAAGCACTATTTCCCAATTCATTTTAAGAGTCCAACATTACCCTAATACCAAAGCCCGGTAAGAATAACACAAAAAAATAAAAACAATAGAACAATATCTCTGATGAACACAGGTGTAAAAATGCTGAACAAAACACTAGCAAATAGAATACAATGATGTATTAGAAAGATTATACATCATGATCAAGTGGGATTTATCTCAGGGGCACAAGTGTGGCTCAACATATGCTAATCAATATAAACAAAATAAAAGGTAAAGACCATATGATTAGATCAATTAATGCAGAAAAATCATTTGATAAGATGCAACATCCATTTATGATCAAAACAGTTAATAAAATGGGTATAAAAGAAAAATACCACAACACAATAAAGGCCATACATGGCAAACCCTCAGCTAATATTATACTGAACAGTGAGAAACTGAAACTTTTTCTTCTAAAATCAGTAATAAGACAGGGATGTCCCCTGTCACCACTGCTATTCAGCATAGTACTGGAAGATCTAGCCAGAGTAATCAGGCAAGAAAAAGAAATACAAAGCATCCAAATTGGGAGTGAAGAAGTTAAATTCTCACTTTTGGGCAGATGACATGATCTTTTATATAGAAAATCCTAAAGACTCCACCAGATAACTACTATTAATAGAAACAATAAAGAGACACAGTAAAATGGTAGGATACAAAGTCAATGTACAAAAATTCATTGTATTTCTATATACTAACAATAAAACTTCAGAAAAAGTAATAAAAAAAAAATACCTTCGCAATGGCAACAAAAAGAATAAAATACCTAGAAATAAACATTAGAAAGGACATGAAGGACTTAAGTGATATACATGGAAAACTATAAGACATTATTAAAAGAAAATGAGAAAGACACTAAGAAATGAAAATATATTCCATGTTCAGGGATTGTAAGAATGAACATACCAGTAGTTAAAATGGTAATATTACCCAAAGCAATATACACATTTAACACAATCTCATCAATACCCCAAAGACATTCTTTTAAGAAATATATTTTTTTTTAAAGCATCAGATTTGTATAGAATCACAAAAGACCCTGAACCACCAAAGCAATCCTATGTAAAAAGATGGAGGCCTCACTCTCCCTAATTTCAATCTATACTACAAAGCATCAATAATCAAAACAGCTTGGTATTGACAGAAAAACAGATCACAGAACAATTGAACAGAACAGAAAACCCAGAAATAAACTCACAAATAAATGGACAGGAAATTTTTGACAAAGATACAAAAAATGTAAATTGGGAAAAGAAAGCCTCTTCAGTAAATGGTGCTGAGAAAAATTAGAAGACCACATGCAAAAGAAGGAATCTGAACTGCCAACTGTCACCATATACCAATAATGGATTAAAGCCCTCCACATAAGATCTGAAACTATAAACTCTATAGAAGAAAACATTGCTACTAAATTTATAAACCTTACGCTCCAGGAGGATTTTATGAACCTGACCTCAAAGGCAAGGGAAGTAAAAGCAAAAATAAATGAATGAGACTGTATCAAACTAAAAAGGAGCCATGCAAAAGAAACCATGAACAAAGCAAAGAGACAACCAATGAAATGGGAAAAAATATTCACAAACAACACCTCTAATAAGGGACTGTTACCCAAAATATATAAAGAACTAGCACTGCCCAAGAAGAAAAAAATAAACAACCCAATTAAAAAGTGGGCAGAGGACCTGAACAGACATAAAAATGGCCAACCGATATATGATCAATTTCATCAGCTTTTAGAGAAATGCAAATCAAAACCAACATGAGACACCACTTCACACCTGTTAGAATGGCCATCATCAATAAGACAAATAATAAGTGCTGAGGAGGCTGTGGAGATAAAGGAACACTCATACATTGCTGGTGGTATTGTAACTTGGTACAACCACTATAAAAGACTGTATAAAGGATCCGCACAAAATTAAGAATAGAGTTACCATACAACCCAGCAATGCCTCTTCTGTGTATTTAGCCCCCAAATTTGAACACTTTAGTCTGCAAAGATATATGTACCCCTATTTCACCACAGAAACAACCAAAGTGTCCCTTGATAGATGACTGGATAAAGACCTTGTGGTATATTTATACAATGGAATATTACTCAGCCATAAGAAAAGACAAAATGCTGTCATTTGCAACAACCCAGATGAACCTTGATATCATCATGCAAAGTGAAATAAGACAGAAAAAAAATCAAGACTTTACCGTATGTTGGATATAAAACTGAAAGCAACAAAAAAGCAAAAACACATGGACAAAGTCAATAGTTTAGTGGTAACCTTAGTGTAAGTGGGAAGGGAAGGGACATCAAATATATGGTGGTAGGAGGAGAACGGTGAGCACACAATGCAACACATAGATGATGTATTATAGAATAATACACCTGGAACCTATGTAATTTTCCTAACCAATGTCACCCCAATAAATTTAATTTAAAAAAATAAGTAAATTTTCCTCGAGACACCAATTATCTGCTCTAAGTTCTTTCCAAAGATTTCTTCACCAATGTATTTTCACTCATTTTTCATGTTACACCAAAAAGTAGAAAACTATGCCTGGATCCTCATAGCAGGATGAGCCAGGATAGGCTCCTTCATTTGTCACAGCACCAGAAACAGCAAACTCTCAATAATTGTCTGTGTGGCCCTTATTATAATGCTAAAAAGTAAATGCATAAGTAAGGGAGAGATAAGGCACTATGCAAGCATCATAGGAGTGCCCAATATGACCTGCACACTAGGGAAATTAGATTGTCCACTACAAACACCTGTTCCAACTTCTATTTCTTTGAAAAAAGAACCATAAATATTCTTTGGAATAAGGAAAACATTAAGGCAATAACTCTCTGTAAACTTAAATTTGTCCTATAATTAAGCAATCTGAAAAATAATAGCATTATGCAGTGGGGTTTAGACAAGCAAGATTCAAAAGGCATCTAGAAGTCAAAGGCAAGCATCACTGCTTAATAGAGTCACCTGCACATGGTCAAATATGACTGCATTTAGATTAATTCCATTTTTATAGCTTAAAAATATGGTGTATTTTTTAATGTAATTCAAACATTTAATAAGAATCCAGTATACAATAGTATTACTTGCTGTCTGTGAAAGATAATAGTAGCAAGACACTTTCCTTAATCTCAAACATCTTAAACTCAAGGAAGAAAGAAGGGGGAAAAAAGATAAAAATAATTACAAAGCAAGGTAAAAATGATGAGCCATCGAAGATGGGTACAATAAAAAGAAAGGGATCATCTCTAAGTTGAGGGAATCAAGAATACCTTCACCGAGAAGCTCATATTTGAGGTAGGTCTTGAAGGATAGGAGATGTGAGAACTAGAACTGGGGAGAGTCACTGTGGGTGAAGGAAACATAGTAAGTAAAGGAATCATGGCAAAAATAAATGCCAGCATTCATTCCCAATGAATAAGTAGCCTAATGTATGAACTGTAATAGTTTAGGGAGATAAAATGACAAGAAATTAAAACTGGAGTGTAAAATCCCTTGAACCCATGTTTATAAATTTCAGTTTAATTCAGTCAAACTGAAGAATCAATATGAATAAAGACACAGAGATGAAAGAGGATGGGCTGTGCAGGGAAGAACAGTTATTGCTAAAGAATAAACTATAGGGAAAGAAGGAATAGAAGATAAGCCTGAAAAGATAGGTGGAAGAGAAAGCAAAGAAATCTTTCATAACATAACAGTTTCAACAATACCCTGAAATCTACAAGAAACAAATACAAGAGTTAATTGTAAAACAATCAGAATGATATTTTAGAAAGAACCTCTTATTGAGCAAGGAAAGATTCAAGGCGGAGGAGGGAGGGAGGTAGGTATCTGTTATAGAAATCTAGGTAAGGGCCTAGGTAAGATAACTTGATCTAAACTACAGGCATTGGGAATGGAAAGAGGAAACAGAAAATAATTTTAGTAAGGAAGAGCTCAATGAGGGAGAGTGAAGAGATAAGCCTCAAACTCCAGAAGTCACCAAGACAGTCACAAGAGAGAGGAACAGATCTGAAGTGAGAAAAAGACAAGCTCCGTTTAAGACACACTGAGTAAGCGGTTCCTGGAGGTTGACCAGGTGGCTCTTGGGTTCTCCAATACAACCTTCCATGATAATGGAAATATTCTAACTCTGCACTATCTAATATGATAGCCAAGACATACAAGGGACTAGTAAGCATTTGAAATGTTGCTAGTGTGACTGAGAAACTGAATTTTTCATTTTAAGTTGATTTTCAAATTTAAATAGTCACTAGACATCTGAATGTGGCTAGTGGCTATCATATTGGACAGTGCAGGCCTAAAGCTTAGCAGAAAATTCTAAGCTAAAGATATCCAGGTGATACTAGAAAATTGGGAGTACATGAGATCATCACGAAGAAGGTACAGAATAGAAAAAGCACAGGTATAAGTAGGGGCTGAGAGAGCGCTGGGCAACATCAAGAATTGAGGAGCATCCAGAGAAAGTGGCTTGAAAACAGATGACCAAAAAGGAAAGGGAGGGAGAACGGGAGAAAATGATGTCACAGAAGCTGTAGAAAAAGTTATTTTTAAGAAAAAGTAAATGGCTGAGAGTGCCAAATGTCACAGAGAAGTCAAGAGAGATAATGACATAAAAGGGCCCATTAACTCCAGCAATACAGATGCCATTAGTGACATTAGCAAGAATCATTTTAGTAGAGAGATGAGGGCAGCAGACAGATTGCCACAAGCTGAGGAGAGGAAAGCTGTAGGAATTTGCCTGCCTTCCTGTGCAGGGGCCACGGTAATCTTCTCTCAGTCCAAATTTTGGTAAAAGGGTAAGCCAAAATTGAACAGGTTAAGGAATTATTAGGCAAGATGCTAGAACACGAATTTACCATCTATGTTTTATATGTCTTTTGGCATATAAATAACAAAAACCCTGATCATAACTTTTTCATTGTCTCTGTCACCTTGTTCTGAGTTAGAACTCAAAAAATGTATGGTGACCTTGCATTCTTTTTTTTTTTTTTTTGTCTTTTACTTATTATTCAAAAGAATCAGTATTCCCTTTACTCTATCAAGCTACATTTATAGAAAGAATTAAAAATTATGTTGGCTTGTGTATCATTGAGTTAGGAAATAGGATACTTTTGTTGCTTATTTCCTTTCCTGATATATTTCTGTTAAATCAAAAGGTTCAGTTTCACGCTGTAGAGATGTAAAGATACAGAAATGACCCAGCACTCATTCCCAACAATGCAAACAAGCAATGCCTCTGGCTAAAAGATAATTTCTTTTGTTACTAAAGGAGTCCCCCAAGTGGCAGAAATTGTGTAATGGGCCTCTTTAAGACTTCAATACAGACACATTAAAAAAAAAAAATGTTTAAATACTTTAAGAGAAAATACTATGCTAAAATTAAAATTTTAAATGTAATACCTTAAAAGCAGATGCATTATCTCCAACAGCTTCTATTACCCCAGCCACATCCAAACCAGGAGTATAGGGTAAGAGTGGTTTTCTGCTGTAAGTACCAGAGCGAATATATGTGTCCACTGGGTTTACACCACATGCATAAACTTTGATTAGAACCTGCAATAACAATGTATTAGTTCACACAGAGCATTATGGAGTCATTCAGCATTATGCTAGGACTGTAATGATTATTGGACATACAAAAATGGAGGGGAAAACCTTGCCTTCAATGAGCTCCCATTCCAGTACTGCAAGCAGACATATAAACAAAAATATAAGACAGAATGGTTTATGTGCTATATTACTAACATTTTGAGGAAACAGTGGTGGAAAATTTTGAAGGGATATGTGGCAGAAAGCTCTACGTGCTCATCAAATCTATTTTTTCCTCCTGGGTACATAGGAGAATATTATTTGCTGGCTGCTTTATAGTTATGAGTAGCCAAATTACTGAGTTCTAGCCAATGAAATGTGAACAGAAGTGATGATAGCCTCTTTCAGGCCTGATCCAGAAAGACATTTCTAGGCAATCCGCACTGTACTTCTGCCTTTCCATGTGACCTCAGAAGACTGGTGTTGAAATGGCAGAGCCACATGATGGAAGACACCTCAGTTCCTAAGTCACTGTTGGAGGAGAACCACCCACCAACATTTTATAATTGTGGAATTTAGTGAATGACAAATAATTTTCTATTGTTGAATCATTGAGATTTGGGGGTTACGTCTACTATAGAAGCTGATTTTACTTTAATACAGAATAAGTACTTCTGCCATAAGAGAAAGGGAAGGCTTTCCAAGGAAGGGGTATGTAATTCCACTAGGCCTTAAAAGATGAATGGAAATTCTTTCAGAATGGGAGAAGGGTATTTCAGTTTAAAGGAATATTATATGCAAAGGCAGAAGGACAGACCTCATTTGGGAAACCAGGTAACACTTGATGTTGTTACAACAGTCTACAGAGAAGGATAAGAAATAAATCTAGGGAATGCAAAGATAGCTCCAGTGGTTTGATTCCTGGCCTCAGACTGTGCAAACCCATATACTGAACTGTGGAGCAACTGATAACTGCCAGGATACCTCAGAGGTGAATGTGCCCACTTCCCATGCTGGAGGCCCCCAAGTTTGGTTCCCTCTCCACAGGGCCCCACATCCCCTTGTGTGGAATGAAGACTATGTCACAACTAATGATGTACAGTTGTGGAAACTGCTTTGGGCCTGCCCCATTGCCTCTCTCTCTCACACACACACCTTCTTTCAAACAATAAAATAAGTCGTTTAAAAAAAAACAGAAATAAATCTATAGAGATAATTGTAAAAATTCTCATAAGGTTTTCCAAGGAAATTATACTTGGGAGCCACGGAAGATGCAGTAATAAAAATACATAATTTTTATTTAAAAAGTATATTTTTAAAGTCCCTGGAAATGGTTAAGCTCTACATTCAAATTTTCTTAAATCATATGTGAAAAGCAGGTATGCAGAAGAAAATAGTTTTCCTAGTACACACAAAATAAAAATCAGGAAAGTTTGCAATCCAATAACTATTCAAATCTACTTATAACTCCATTCAGAAAAATCCAATTATTGCACTGCATAGACGACTCCCAACTTCCAAAGTTTCTTATAACAAGATGGTGGTTCTTTTTCCTACATCTACTTGATCAATTATTAGAATCATGTTATCTCTGTCAGAGCTCCTAGATATAAACAGTGTAAACATTATCTTTACAATCACTGTGAGTCTTCTTCTTTTGAACATTAACTTGATGTGCTAGAGATTCACATATTGTAATTTTTGTCTGTTTTTAAGTAATTATTTCCACCTGATGGTCTTTCGGAATTGGTACTGCAACATCTGACTGGAATTTCAGCACTTCTGGTCCACCAAATTCAAAAACTCTAATAGCTCTCATCAACTTCTGTTTAGTTGCCATGGTGATCTAGATAAGAAAAAAAAAATTAATGTATTGCCCTATTGTATCTAGGCTTTCACTATGTTTTCTTTTCCCCTGGAGGGTAAGATAAAACAATTTTTCAAACAACAATTTAAATCCCAAGCTTACCACTGATCTCATCTCATGTTTAAAAACCTTTCACCCTAAATCTTTCAGCTACAAAGCAAAGTATTTCATATGATTTCCTGTAGAGATTCAGTGCCTTCAACAAGGGAATCAAACAAGCAAACAAAAACATCTGGATAGACACAGCATAATGCACTATCTTACGAGTCCTTTTTTGTAAGCTTGGGCTATAACATCTTCAAAATTTTAGGAGCTATTGTAAATTTTATTAACATTAGATAAATAGCCCTTCCTTTGCTAGATTATGAAATATTTCAAATATATAAATATAAAAAATGTTATAAACACATTCATCTGCCACCCAACCTTAAAAAATATTAATATTTTGGAAACCTAAAACATTGTAGATGTAAGTAAAGCCTCCGATAGCCATTCCCAAACCTAATTCTGTCCCACCCTTTTATGAGGTGACTATTACCATAAACTCAGTGCTCATCATTCCCAGGCATGATGTTACTCATACACCACTAGTACAAGTGTATGTACTAGCAAACATATTAGCAAACAATATATGCTATTGTTTTGAAAGTTTTCAAACTTTAATTTAGACTGAATGATATTGTACTTAATTCTGCAACTTGCTTTTTCCTCACAGCATTAAGCTTTTGAGATTTATGAAGTTCGTTCATCTTAACAAAGAAGGAAAAATATTAAAAACTAAAACACTGCTTTGTATGCAACCGTTTGTAAATTACAAAGGTAATTTACCATCAATCTTTCTGTAATACCACTGTTGATACTATAATGAAAACTCAAAGTTAAAATGAACTCTATGAAAATGTAAAACATTTGTACATAAAATTAGATAACTTTGGAAATCTTCTAAACCTAGAGATGTAAGGGTTTTTACTATATCTCCATAATTTTATTTGTGCATTATCAGTTTCTTGAAATTAACCACATCAGATATTGTTAGACTCTGTTACCACCTAGAATATCTTTACTAACTTCTGAAAGAATCATGTTTATCAACCATTAGCAGCTGAAACTTCAAGAAGAGTTGCAAAAACTAGGACTTAAGATGAAAGAATTCAGACTTTTACTATATTGAAGCTCACACAGGGGTACTCAGAACAGAGCCCATGCTAACTATAGAATGTCATTTCATGTATGGGGTGGGGGGGGAATCAAAAACATTTTAATGGTGTTAGTAATTGAAAGTTCTTAATAAAAATTAGTCAAAAGTTGAGTCATTCTAACCCTTTATTTGAAATGATTTAATGATTTAGTACCTAGAAGAGAAGAAAGTAAAATTTCCATGACTAAAATGTTGTTTAGTAATTATATATCCTGATGGGCAGCTCTTCAAAAGGGGACAGAAGCAGACAAAAGGCATAAACCTAACAGCGCTGCAGGGCAGCTAAGCTGTTCCCAGGGGTGAAAAGACTGTGCAGAAAGGACTGGGGGAAAGGCAGGCAGCTCACGCCATACCTCCTCATCAGTCTCATTCCTGGATTTTCTGTTTGGATCTTCTCTCGAGCTGGGTATTTCTTAGACATGTGGAAATATAAAGAAAAGAAAAAAAAAAAAAGAAAAATAAGGCTGCCTACATCAGTTTACCATTCTGAAAATAAGAACACAGCCTTTTCCTCCCTTTTTGTCTTCAGCCTGGTGTAATAGAAAGAATGTGGGCTTTGGAATCTGACAGCTCTCAGTATGAATTCCAGCTCTGTCATTTACTAGCCACACTGCCTTCCTTTGGCAAGGTAGTAAATTTTTTTTAGCCTCTTCATCTGAAAACTGGGTTCCCTCTCAGGATTACTGTGCTAGAGACATAGCTAAGTACAGAACCTGGCCTATGTTTACACCTACGTATGATAGACACCATTATTCCTTTCCCATCTATTTTCTCCTTTCCAATTTCTCATTCATTAAAATATTCTCAATTTGATAATTCTATAATCATTATTACAGAATTTATTATAACAACATTTACAGGGTTCTGGTCATTAGCCTCAAAAAGTTCACACAGTCTAGAGAATAACTTAACAAAACATGAATACCAAATGTTGGTTGTTATTATTCAACATGTGTTTTTTGAACATTAACTGTAAGAGGCACTGTGCTAAACTCAGAACGGAATGGGCAAAGAGAAAATGCCACAGCCATTTTCCAGCTCTGCTCACTCTGTGTGCTCATTCCCTCACACATGTACACACAAACCATGTAAGATTTGTAGCTCTTTTTCCGCTTTCAATATCTACCCGTTTCTTACCTATTCATCTCTTTCAAGCACTCATGTCTATCTTCTCATCAACAGACATCACTATTATCCTTAAAAAACTATAGCAATAATAAAAGCAAAATTACCCTGAAATAGGATGTAAAAAAATATCTAGCACATACATTTTTCCCTCTACATTTTGACATTTGCTAAGTTGGGAGAAAAGAACAAAGGAAGAAGGAGACTCACCCTTAATGCTGGATTTGGAAGATACCCTTCCTTGTCCAGAAATATTAATAGCATCTTATGGTGGAGCTTGTGAAGAGACAGACATGACCTTGACATCCCTGTCCTCTGCTTTGCTTCTGGCTACCTCATTTCCCATTGAGCCTTTGCCAATATGATCGACCAGGCACTAATCTGCATTCTTTGCCTTTGAACCCGCTCAACTACCCAGAGGATCATGTTCTGCTTCATAATACAGATGCTATGTCAAAAGGTAGAATAAAAAGAATAAAATAGCATAACACCCAAATAATAATTGTAATTCTTAAGCCCTTGAAACACCTGATTTCTTCTAAAAAAACATATCTTTCATGTGCACTGATATAATTATTTTCACAGTAAGTAGAGAAGCAAGTTATTAAAACCATCCTTTAATTGTATGAAGAAATAGAAATAAAATCACCAACCATTTGATTAGATGAGAAAACATTTGAAGAGGTTAAGAGACTCACCAAGGTCACAGAGAAGAACAGCTAGAACCCAAGTCCTAGATCCTAAATGTTGTTGAGTGATTTTAATCTCTTACTGTATAATCCTTTTCATCTTACCCTTTGAAATGTTGGCATACAGGACCCTTATACTCTGAAATTTGACATTTCTCAAATGCCCATAAGTTAGGGCATCCACTAGAGATATTCAGGACATGATTCTATTAGGAAAACCATCATTTAATTGTATGCAGAAATAGAAATAGGGTCACCATCCATATTATGGATGAGAAAACTTTCCAAGAGGTTACTTCCTCATCTGTAAAATTGGGCCAATACGCCCTCAAACAGGACCCTTGTAAAGATGAACTTCAATAGCACATGGTGCTTCGCAGCACACCTAGGATCCAATAAGCACTGGTATTCAGAGCAAATCACTTGCAGTCAGCAGGCCTGTCACATTGCTTGTTTTTTTAATTAAACTGTACTCTCAATAAGTTTTTCTATTTATCAAATGCAAACTTTAAAAAATGTAACCAAGAGTACCTTGGTTTAATTTTTGGTTTTCCTTTTTAAGCTTTGAAATGTTGCCGACCATACTTTCCAAATCTAGGAAATATGGAATTTAAATTTCTTCCTCAAACAGTGATCTTTTCCATGTTATGCTTGAATCTATTAGGTTTAAATAACAACTAAAGGGATAGGAAAATATTAGAATTATATTTTAACAAGAAATGAACAGATCAATTCACAAAGCCAGAGCAAGGGCATATTATAGGAGAAAAGAAGTAAAATTTGATAAGAATTTCAGGCAAGAAATAAAAAAAAAAATAGAAGACGCCAGGATGGCTCAGCGGATTAGGTGCTTGTCTTGCAGCCCGGGGTCTGAGGATTGAATTCTGGCCCTGGCTCATGCAGACCCAAATACTGAACTGGGTTGTGCCCTGAGTTTGGTTCTCAACAGGGCAAGCCTCCTCTGTGGGAGGCCCATGGCTTGAGGGGGAGTGACTCCCAAGTGGGAAGCTCTCTGCCCTGCACTACCCCCACTCACCTATGGAATGAAACTATGTAGATAACTAATGATGCACAACTATGGAGACTACTCTGGGCCTTCCCACTTCTCTCTCTCTCTATGTCTCTATCTCCGTCTCTCTGTCAAAAACAATAAACCATTTTCAAAAAGAAATAAAATAATTAAAACTTGGAAAGAGAATCATAAAATGTACTACCGACCGATGGCTCACTTAAACGTATCATTTATTATCTTAACCCAGAAGAAATGTTAAAAGTTAAAAATGGCCAAGGGTAAGTCCCTTCCTGGCTGTATGAGCCCATCAAATTATTTCCTGGTCTGGGTCTCAGTGCCCACTTCGGAAAAGAGAAGGTGAGGAGTTGCTGAATAGATAACACTAACCCACTCCAGGTTCTCTGATGCAAAAATTGGATGGAACTGGGCAGGCTGCTTTCCAGTGGTGGGGAGCTTGGCTACTGCTGCCGCTGCTGCTGCTGATGATGGATGATCATCAGACATTCACACAGACAGTTCTACTAGCTGAGGACAAACAGTCCAAACTTTAGCCCTTAAATGGTTCAATCATTAACATACCTTCCCTGGTCACTGAAATCACTCTCCTGGAGGAATTGTGTAACCGTGTGTTAACAGGATGTTTTGTTTGTTTGTTTTCCTTTGAATATTATTCTAGATAGGGGCCAACGAGTAAGAAAGGTTTAAAAAAGGAAAAAAAAAAAAAAAACCCTACACATTTCTCTCCAAAAGACCGAAACTCTGATGGCAAATCAAGAGGAAGGCCGGGTGGAAAGAGCTCTCGGACTCCTGCAGTTGCAGGAACCGAAGAGAAACCTGCTCCTAAGGCTGGGCTGTGGGCAACAGGGACGCAGCAAATGTGCACGGGGCTGCAATATCCCAAGGCCAGGCCAGGCTGCAGGGAAAACGCAGCGCGTGGGCAGGCAGGGCGCCCCGCGCGGTGCTGAGTCAAAACGCAGATCCTAATAGAACCAGGGCTGGGAGCTCAGGACAGGCAAGTAAATCTTTCCAGATTTAAGAATGAGAAGCTTGCAGCCCCTAGAGAGAACTGACTTTGGCTAGAAGTTCCTTACTCACTGGTGCTCTGGGAGGGCAGGGAGCAGACAGGAGCGCAGCCCAAAATCAAGCCCGATTCTATTTGGAAGAGCGGCGGTCCACGGTCTGAACAACTAAGGGGAGTTTTTGAAACCACTTACCTGTCCTAGAGGGGGGAATCAAAATCTGCGAGGGTTCCCACAGATTCCACTGAAAAAGAGGGCGGGCCTGGCCGTGTTCAACACTTGCTAGCTCCGCCTCGCCGCCTCTCCCCTCCCCCCAGGAACACGAAAATCTCCCAAATTCGGAACGGCGAGGAAGTTTGGACCTTTTCGGCAGCAGTCGCTTCAATATGGCTGCCCCCAAGGAAAGACTAACCCTAAAGTGAAAGTACAGATACTAAATCCCTCATCGCATGGATCGAAGCGCAGAGTTCAGAAGATGGAAGGCGCAGAATCTGAGCAAAGCGGACCTCAGCCGGAAGGGCAGCGTGGACGAGGACGTGGTTGAGCTTGTGCAGCTCCTGAATGGGCGAGAACAGTTTTTCACCACCAGTTCCTGCTCTGGCCGCATCATCCTCTTAGATGGGGTGAGCGGTCTTTGTGCCCTTCCAGCACCTACCTAGTATTGTGTAACCCCAGGGCCCCTGTGTCCACCCACTGTGACACCCCAAACCAGCCTATTTGTATTTGTGTTTGTCCTTCCGGTGGATGGTCTCGGTTTCTTTTCTTAAAGATTTATTTTTATGTATTTGTTTGTTTTTTACAGACAAAAAGAGGCAGAGGGCCCAGAGCAGATAGTTGTACTTCATTGGTTTTCTATGTGGTTTCACTCCATAGGTGGGCGCAGGGCTATGCAGGACAGGAACCGGGCTGGGGGCCCGGGGCCCCAGCAAGAGCTGAACTGAGGGGACACCCTTAGTTCAGCATATGGGTCCGCATGGGTCAGGATTCGATCCTCAGACCCCAGTCCTGCCAAGCGAGCGTTGGTTTTTTTATCTATGAAACTTAGAGGATTAATTAGACTAGTGCTTCTAAAACTTCAACGTGTCTGTTAATCATACGAATATCTCTTAAAATACAGATTCTGATTCTGTAGGTCTAGCCTGGGTCCTAATCTGTATTTCAAACAAACCCCAAAGTGACGCGTAAACTGCTGGTCTGGGAATGCTCTTGAGTTGCAAGGGCTTTAAAAAAATATATATATATATTTTTTTTTTAATACTAAAGGATTTTAAGTACTTTACAGCCTGACAAAATTGTTAGCATGTCTTCAACCGCTCTACCAAATCATTTTAACTACTTGACTGAACGTCTCCAGAGTTAAGGTGTTCACTGCCTCCTAGCGGCCCATTCCATTAGTACAGAGCTGATAATTTTTACCTCATGCAGAGTACAACACTGTTAGTATACAGTGTGAAGTAGTGGTCAAGCTCATAGGCTTTGGACTGACACGGCTTATATCCTGAACCATTTATGGAAATTACTGACTATGTGACTTTAGGAAAGTTATCCAAACTCAGGGAGTTATAAACTAGGGGAGTTATCCTCCCCTTTCTCTGAACTTAGGATAACAAAGACCATCTGCTTCACAGGGATTTCGTGTAAAAGAAATGGGATAATTTATTTGAAACATTTAGTTTTGTGCCTGGCTCATATTAAGAGCACTGTAAAAGTTAACTGTGTGTTAATTTTGGCAATAATATTGAATACAGACCATGAAAGACGGTACACTCATAAGCTCATTCTTTAGATCCGTCACTGCACTGGTCATTTGCTGGTCTCTGATTACCAGGGCTTGTTCGTTTTTATATTGCTTCTATTGCCTCTTGAGCACTGGCACTCTGACTGAACTTGTTCTCTCTCTACCCCCATTTCTACTGCCCTATCTTACCTGGATTTTTGCAATGGTTTCCTAACAGGTCATTGAACCTACCAGTCTCTCTACCCCAAATCATATTACACACTGTTAACAGATTCACTTTTCTAAATCACAACTCTGTGCATGTCACTCATCTACTCATATGCTGAAATCTTTTATTATACATTTCCTTATCACTAAATCCAAACCTCCAGTATACCTTTCAACCCTATTTTCTGCTTCTTCTGTTCATCTTTATTTATTTAAACTAAATGACTCTCTTTTTCATCTTATATTTACCTGTCTTTGCCTTTGCTCATGTTTACTTTTCCTGAAATGTTTTCCCCCATCTCTGCACAACTAAGACATAACTCCCAAAACTCCCCTCTCCCACCTGAACACAAACACATACTTGGTGGTAATGACTACTTCTTCTGAACTACCTTAGGACTTTTTCTAAGCCTCTTTTCATTATATGTATTATCTTATACCTTGTATTTATATTCATTTTCCCTTATTTGGAAAGAATTTTAATCAACTTACGAAAAGGCAATGCAAGAAGAAAAAATAAAAGTGGAAAAATCTGGATAAAGGGAATATAGATGAAGGCAGTGATGGCATTAGTTCCCAAAACATAACACTATAAATTTATTGGAGGTTGGCTACACATATGGCTCTGCGATTTACAGCAGCCAAATTAAAATCAGATACATAGGTCACTGAGGTAATTGAATGAAAACAAACCTGTTATTTAGGACAATCACAGCTCTTCCCATTTCCAAGGCCAGACAGCAAAATGTACCCATTAGTTACTATGTAGAAATATAGTGATTTAAAAGTTGTGTGGTTTCCTGCATCCTCTTTCTAATATCCTCAAGGGTAGGATATGTTTATACCCAACGTACATAATAGAACTTTGTAAATAATCATTTTTCCAGTTAATAAACAAAAACTGTGATTTTAAAATATTTGCCTTCTTGAAACTTTGACCTTTTACTCCTATCTCTGCCCTTTGGTACTACATGTAAAGTCTAATGAAGAGGTCACAAACTTATGCCAACATAATAAGGGTATGAATATCTCAGGTGTTAGTAAAAAGTGGTAGGTGCTCTGTGGGATTGTGACAGCAATGCTTTCTTACAAAAGCAATTCATAATCTGTTTTTGTTTTTATTTTTAAATATTATGCAAGCCAAATAAGACAGCTAGAGTACAACTCCAGCCCTGCTTTTAATCTTTTTCACCTGACAAATTCATGACCATATTTTAGAAAATATTTTTTGAGTTCTTCTACCTCGGTAAACAAATTATTTTCTTTTCTAATTCAAGTAATGTTATTTCATTTTTGTTTTAGCTTATCTTTACCCAAAAGCCTATTGAGTTGTTCTCAGTAACACTTAAAATCACCACTTGGAATGATCAGTTTCAGAGAGCTGACAATATGTTATACGTTGTCCTTTTTGTATATAAATATATGATTAAAATACATTATGTAATTTTTTACTTTAGAATTTAAGTGGTTTTGAGATTCAGAAACAAAACTGTTGCTGGCTACTGGTTACACATGGACCTTGTGTAAAAGATGATATGGTAAGTTTGTTTGTTTGTTTGTTTTAAGATTTATTTTATTGTTTTTGGCAGAGACAGAGAGAAGGGAGAGGGCCCAGAGCAGTTTCCATAGTTGTACATCATCAGTTTTTGACATGGTTTTGTTCCACATAGGTGGGCGGGCGCCGTGCACGGCGGGAACTGGGCGGGGGGCCTCCCACATGGGAGACACAGCCCCTGGGGCCGAAGTGGGGGTGGCGAGAACCGAACTGAGGGCATCCTGCATGGGAAGCACACCACAGTTCAGCATATGAGTGCGCATGGGCCGGGGCCGGGATTCAATCCTCGGTCTCCAGGGCTGCAAAGGAAGCGCTCAATCCCCTGAGCCATCCCAGCTTCCCCAAGTTTTATTTTATATACAAATTGAGAAACAAACTTTTTAACTCACATTCTCTTTAAATGCATCTGAAAATAGTAGAAAATTCAAGGTGTTTTATCTGCATAATTAAAATGACTGAAGATTAGAAAACCTAGAGAATTTACTCCAATGGCTTTTTTGAGTTGTAGGAGATGAAAGTATAAATATGTACACAAGCGTTACTTGCAGCTGCTCTTGGACCCAGCATAGAATTCATGGACGTTGGACACGTATTAGATCCAAACTTTGAATTTCAGTTCTGCCATTTGATAAATCTATAACCTGGAATGAATTACAGAAGAAGGGAATGAGAAGAAAAGGATTAGAAAATAAATACAAGGTATCAGTTATATACTCATATGACTGACCTGGATTGCTTTTTGAAACTATGTTTGTATGAGTCAGGCACTTTATATTACTGGTTCATGTGCACAGATGTTGTCTTCAGAGTACTCATTCAATCTCCATTCCCTTTGGGTACTGGTTCTCTCTGCATGTCTGCCTTTATTCTCTGCTGCTGCGAACAATCATTGTGGCAGGAATGATAGCTGTCAGTGACCCAGTAGAAAAAATTTTTTTCCAAGACCCATGTATTATTCCCAGAGAAGGACTCTGAGTTATCCTACTTGGGTTAGCTATTCTCCCTGTAGATCAGTTATTTTTTTCCAGTAGAATGGAATACTATCTGTGATCAGAGCTAAGCACTTGGCATCTCTGATCTTATGATAGGAGTAGTGATGAGTGATATGGTCATGATTGATAGTCCCACCAGAATCAAATGTTTTGAAAGAGGGAAGATGCTGCCCAGGGATACTAGTCAGACAGAAATCCCAAATGCCTTATAAATTATAAATTCTAGCTCAGACATGTTAGTAATATGTGTCTCAAACCTCAATCTAACAACAAATTATTTAAACAAACCTGCCATATCCCTTAGTGAGAAATCTGTTATGAAATTAAATACAGTCGTTTACTTTTCTAAGCTGTGATTGGAAAGAATGACACAGAAGGTATGTGGCAGAATTACAAACTGGGTCTTTAAAAAAAATAGCCAGATTAATACATTTTTGGAGAAAAGAGGACCTAGAAAACAAGAGTGAAAAGTTATTGCAGAAAAAGGATGCTAAATGAGTCTGAAAGTTTGTGAGTGAAACTAAAGTGATATATGATAATGGGTCATCAAAGAACGGGATCGTATATGCTTGTGTCTGTACTAACATTTTTCATTTATTTAGATGGTAGCTTTGAAGAAAGCAAATGGCGATGCCATTTTGAAATTTGAACCATTTGTTCTTCATGTGCAGTGTCGACAGTTGCAGGATGCACAGATTCTGGTAAAACTATGTGGTTATACTTGAAGTTATAGGTATGTGGGTAGATTTAGTTTTGTCTTAAAACTCCTACCAAAAAATTATATTTAATTATAGGTTTGAGGCTATATACGTTTCTGCATTTTGTACAGCTAAACTATTTATCTGATTAGTCAGATTATCAAAATTTAACAAATGTATTTTCTTACAGCATGCAGTGGCAATAGACTCTGGTTTCAGGAACTCTGGCATGACAGTGGGAAAGAGAGGAAAGATTATGTTGGTAAGATACCTTTTGGCAAAAGCAGTTCTTTGAGCATGAAGTGATCCAGGTTATTGAATAACCTTCTAATTAGGCCCCTACCTTTAGTCTCTCCTTACGGTACTCAAATCTTCTTGCCATTCCCTTGTTCAAAACCTTCATTGACATTCTTTCTGACATGGCAAAGTTCAGAGGAGTTAGATGTACATTTGAAGTCTTATTTTAATGTACTATACTCCACTTTTAACCTAATTCTCTATGCCCTGCTCATAAATAGTTCCAATTTAATAAGCACCATGATGTAGTCACTATCACATATAGGAAAGAATCACATATAGTGGTGTCTGTAGTCCCTTTATACCACAGCTATGTTATATGAACTAGGGGCAAGCTCCTTAATCCCTCAGGGTCTGATTTTTCTCAGCATATTGAGGGTCCAGCCCACAAGGGTCCAGATCCCATTATACCCATTTGATTAATTATTGTCTAAGGTTGCTTTTGTGTTTCAGTAGTAAAATTGAGTAGTAGTGACACATACTTTATGGTCCACAAAGTTGAAAAATACCTACTGTCCTTTCACAGAAAAAGTTTACCAACCACTGAACTGAATGATCTTTCAGGCCCCTTCAAGTCCCACATCCTCTCTGAGTCCTTTTCTGGCCAAGCCAAACCTTAGTGATTTTACCCTATTCTTAACCTGCTATAGAATTTACTGTTTTTGTTTACTGTTGGCATGGCATTTCTTTGCTTTTGAGCTACTTTCAGACTGTCCTCTATTCTAGCTCCCTGGACTTTCCTATTATATATTTATTTTTAACAAATAGCCTATTTCCCAAATAGAGGTGGCTTATGAAAGAAGACCAGAATAAAGCATAACCAAATGGAAAATCAAAGCCCATGGTACTGGTTTCAGTCCCCATCTCATTCCCATGGCATCTGGTGGGCCAAGCAAGAGCAGGGCCATTCTTTTACTTTTTTCTCCTTTGTCTTCTGTATTCCATTCGTTACAAGTCCCCTCACATCTGCCTCTTAGTTTATCACACCTGGCACAATTGCTCCAAACCCCTGTCACCGCCCCTACTTAAGCCCTCATCGCCCCTCACCTCAATCATTACAATGGTCTCCTAACTGGTCTTCCTGCTATCCTTCTTCAATCCCTCTGACCATTACTGTCAGAATTCCCCATTTGAAAAAGTCAGGGTCTCCAAATACTTATTCTGATTTTCAAGGCCTTACCTGAATGATTTTCCATCTACCTTATTTATACTCATCTCCCACTAGTACCCTGACACTCTAGCCAGATAGAAAATGGTTGTTTTCCCAAATGTGTCATGGTCTTTCATACCTCTATGACTATAGGTAAGTTGTTCCTGTGGCAGGAATGCCCTGCTTCTCCCATTTTTATGACTGGTGAAATTGGACATATCTTTTAAAATCCCAACTCAGATGTCGCCTTTCCCATAAAGCTGAGGCCTAGGTCACAATTAGTTGCACCTCTTCTACGTTTCCTTAGTGGGTGTGCATCTTCATGCGCATGTTTGCATATACATGTACATTATGTGTTTCTTTGGTTATAACATCTATGTTGTGTTATAATTCTTTGTTCACCTGTTTATTTCTTGTTCCAAAGTTTAAGCTCTTAAAGCGCAGGGACCGCGTTGTAATCCTGTATCTTCACATCTTACATGAGGCCTAGAACATTGCCAATGCTCAGTAAAGTTTCACTAAATGAATTTTTATTATAATAGTTTTTGTTGTTGTTCTTAATCTTTAAGATTTACTTGTATCTTGTTGACTGTTTCATCAACAGCATTACTAAAAACGGCCCTGAAGCATCAAGAAAGTAAACACTTTGTGAGATAAAACAGACATGGTTTATTCTTACAACCACACTGCTTGAGCAATGCTAAGAGGCTCTTTCACAACCAGTACATTTTGCTTTCCTCTTGACGCTTCTCTTGAGATTTCATTTCTTTCTTTTCTTTAAATATTGTATTAAAGCTTTCTGAGCTTTAGTGAGATTGAAACTGTTACTGGTTTCTTTGATATTATCTGCTTCTCTGAAAACCATTTTATAGAATGGCTGTCTTTAGAAATGACTTTATATGATGGGAAAATCTATTTAATCTTTGATTCAACTGTGCTTAGCTAAATTATATCAAAGCACAAACTTGAATGCTATATGAAACCGACTGAGGTCTGTTTAAAGACAACCATGACTAGGATTTTGCTTTAGTTATCGTCAATGTGTCTAGTACATAATTCATCATATCTAAATTATTTGTCCTTGCAGGCTGTCCGGAGCACACATGGCCTAGAAGTTCCATTGAGCCATAGGGGAAAACTAATGGTAACAGAAGAATATATTGACTTCCTATTAAAGATAGCAAATCAAAAAATGGAAGAAAACAAGAAGAGAATTGAAAGGTATGTTATCAAGATAGTTCCATGTTCTTGCTTTCTTACTTTTTTGTTAAATTTATTAGGGTGGCATTGGTCAGCAAAAATTGCATAGGTTCTAGGGTTACAATTCTACAGTACTTCATCTGTGTGTTACAATAAGTGTTCACCACCCAGAGTCAGCTTTCTATCACCATATATTTAACTCCCCCTCCTTCCTCTCCCAACCCTATTCCCCCTTATCCTCAGGTAACCACTAAACTATTGATTATATCCATGAGGTTTTGTTTCTTTGTTGCTTTCAGTTTTATATTCCACATATGACCCAGCAGTACCCCTTCGTATCTACCCAAAAATCTTGAAAACCTTAGTGCGTAAAAGCATATATACCACAATGTTCATTGCAGTGCTATTCATGGTAACCAAGTGATGGAAACAACCAAAGTACCCTTTGATAGATGACTGGATAAAATATCTGGTACATATATACAATCGAATATTAATTAGCTATAAGAAAAGATGAAATACTGCCATTTGCAACAACATGGATGGAACTTGAGATCATCATGCTAAGTGAAATAAGCCAGACAGAAAAAACTAAGAACCATATGACTTCATCCATGTTTTTCTTATATGCCTAGTTCATCTTTGAAAATGTTAATCACACCATTTTCAGATTATACTCCCAACTGCTTTTCTAACAGTAACCTTGTCATGAATAATATAAAAATGATGAAAGTGATAGATGAGAGTAGGCCAGATTGTCATAGGTACTAAGTAGAGCATAGGCTCCATGGAGAAGAATGGGACAGATGACCGCCAGCAACAGGACTAAAATAAAGAAACCCATAATCACTCAGGTAAGAGAACCCAACAGCCGCTGGGACCATAATTCAAGTTGAAGGCAGCCATGGAAGAAGTACCTACTGTCCCCCAGGTGTGATCTACTGGAGACTACCTAGAATCTCCTTTGAGAACAGACAGGTTAACTTTAGTCTGATAAATACTATTTTACACCTCTGGAGAGTTTAAAACCCAGCTCTTGTCATAGATTAGATTTAGAATTATCATAATTATTCCAGTTAGAAGGGTTATGGTCATCAATTCACACTTGTTCTTAAACTTTAACTCCTGGTAAATAAATCTCTTACATTGCTTTCCTTTTCTTTTTAAGATTTATTTTATTGTTTTTGACAGACAGAGAGAAGGGGGAGGGCCTAGGGCAGTCTCCATAGTTGTACGTCATCAGTTTTTGACATGGTTTCATTCCACACAGGTGGGTGGGAACCAGGCTGGGGACCTCCCTCAAGGGAGGCACTTTCCCTCAAGCCAGGGGCCAAACCAGGGGATGAGAACAGAACTGGGGGGCCCCACATGGGAAGCACACCCCAGTTCAGCATATGGGTCCCCATGGGCTGGGGCCAGGGCCAGAATTCAATCCTTGGTCCCCAAGGCTGCAAAGTGAGCACTTAACCTGCTGAGCCATCCCAGCTTCCCTCGGCTTATTTCTAAAAATTGTTTTTGATATTAAAAAAGTAACTGTTTATGTTGCCTTTTTTATTTGAAGATAATGCCATTGACCTACCATCAACAAGATGTACATTTCTGAGTTATTGTCGTGATGGCCAATTTGATGTCATTTATAATTTCCTTTTTCCTGTCTCCCTGCCCTTTTGACCACCTCACAACCAGTTTAATAACTGCCTGAGTAACTCTTAAATTATACTTTCTCCATCCTTACTGCCACTTTCTTCATTCAAAACCATTGCAATGTTAGCTTGTTTATTAGTAGAATTCTAGTGTGTCTCTCTGTTCAGCCATTCTCCATATCACCATCAGAATCCTGACCATAAAATGTGAAGAAATCCTACTGCTTAACTTACCTGCTTAAATTGCTTTAATATCTAGAATATTTTTTGAAGCAGCTAAGGCCAGAAAGGCCAATGGTAGCAGTGTTACATGGTGGAAAAAGGTATAACTAGGCTCCAAAGGCAGAACTGAGTTCAAATCCAGGTTCTACCATAGCATACTCAACTCTATTGCCTTCATTTTTTTTACATCTACTTGGGAGAAACAGTTATCTAAAAGAACAGTTTTAGTGTACATTGAACAGTATATGTGTAATAATTGACCCTGACCTTGTCATATTGTGGATTCTCAGGATATGATAGCCCTTCTCTTCCTTCAGTGATGCACATACAGAGTAAACCAATAATCACATAGTACCACCATTCAGGCTTTCTCAACCAAGGCTCTGCATTTGAACCACAGAATTCTCAAAATTATTCTAGTGACTCTTCCTCAGTTTTGTATATAACTTTTACCATTCTAGATACATAGGATAAAAGTTAATTTAGAAGGTCTGACAATTAAGTTCATGAACTTGCCACTGTGCACTTACATTGGCAGCACTGTATAAACAACTTGGTATGGTATTTTGCTGAGTGGCATTCATTTACTGTTGTGTGTTTTGGTGTGTTGTCACAAGAATGTCAGAGATTGAATTAGAACAACGAACAACATTATATTTCTTATTAAACTTGACAAGAGTGGAAGTGAAATCAGGGACATGTTAGTCAAAGTTGATGGTAATAATGCCATGAAAAAAAAAAACAGTATACAAATGGATTAAATGTTTTTCTGAGGGGAGAGAAAACATCACTGGTGAAGAGAGGTTAGGATGGCCAGTAATAAGCAGAACTGACAAAAACATTGCAGAAATTTTTGAATTGTGTGTCAAAATCATTGGCTGACTGCGAAGAATAGCAAACCGAGTAAATATCGATAGAGAAACAGAAAAATCATAACTGAAAATCTTGGCATGAGAAAGGTGTGTGTACAAATGGTCCCAAAGGAGCTCACCGATGAACAAAAGCAAAGGAGAGTCAAAGTTTGCCAAGACCTTTGGTGAGGCAAGACAATGTTTTGGGCCATGTTCTCACTGGTGATGAAACATGGGTGTGTCAGTATGACCCTGAAACAAAGTGTCCAAGTGTACAATGGAAGTCAGCCAATTCTCCATGACCAGAATAATTTCATCAGTCCAAATGAAGAGTCCAAATGATGTTGCAAACGTTTTTTTTTAAGATTTATTCTTTTTTACAGAAGCAGACAGATACAGAGAGAAGTAGGAGGGCCCACAGCAGTCTCCATAGTTGTGCATTATCAGTTTTCGACATGGTTTTGTTCCATACAGGTGGGTGGGGGACACACAGGGCGGGAACTGGGCTGGGGGCCTCCTGCATGGGAGGCATCCCCCCTCAAGCGGGGGCCTGAACCGGGGGCCTCCTACATAGGAAGCTCACCCCGGCAAGAACTGAACTGGAGGCCTCCCCCATGGGAAGCACACCCTAGCTCATCATATGGGTCCACACTGGCTGGGGACGGGATTCGATCCTCGGACCCCGGGGCTGCAAAGTGAGCACTTAACTGGCTGAGTCATCCTGGCTTCTGCGCAAACCTTTTTTGATATCAGTGGATTTGTTTATTATGAATTAGAACCAGCTAGACAAACTCACCAACAAGTCATGGCTTTGTATCACAACAGTGCACCAGCTCACTGGGCACTGTCTGTTAGGGAGTTTCTAGCCAGTAAACAAATACCATATTTTCCGGCATATAAGACAACCCCCTAATTTTACAGTTAAAACATAGGTTTAGGCCTATATTCGCTGTATAAGACTACCCCCCACTTCCGAGGCAACACCAGTTCTTTTTTTAATTAAATTTTTAATGAATGACATTTTTCGAACATACCGTAATATACTGTACATTGATACAATAAATGGAAGGTCTCTTCACAAATGGCAATGCCATGAACTTGACCGAGAAACAAGAAATCCAAAAGAGAACATTAAAATGATGGCATCATCTGGAAAGAAAATTACATGAAGAACTTGCAGAAAACGCTTGTTTGTGACTGACTGGGATGATAAGAGGTTTTTCTAGGCAGAGGAGCATTTTCAGCTTAAAATCCTTCAAAATCCTCATCATGTTCTTCTGACATCATAAGTTCATCAGTGACCTCTTGTGGTACATTTGTAAGACAGTCATCATATGGATCAAATTCCGAATCAGATGGTGTGGCTTCAGCTTCGGCTTCCCCTTCATCTTTCCACAAGAAGTCATCCTCCATACCGTCCAAAGAATTTGATATACCACACTTCTTGAAAGACCTGATTACTGTTTCTTCAGTAATATCATTCCAGGCTTTTATGACAAAGTTACACAAACATCCAATTGTGGCGCACACATGTTTCCTCCTTTTGTGAATGACTTTTCGCCTCTAACCATCCACTCATTCCACTGTTCTCTAATGCGATCTTTAAATGGCTTGTTTAGGCACACATCCAGTGGCTGTACCAATGATGTCAATCCTCCAGGAATAACTGCCGCATCTGTGTTTATTCTTGCCAGCCTGTTCTCTGTGCTGGTAGTTAAATGAGCCCTGAACATATCCCACACCAGTAGGCTACATTCTTGAC
>PVKE010012357.1:0-38466 GCA_004027555.1 Craseonycteris thonglongyai | reverse complement strand
TAAATTTTTTATTCCTTTTTTTTTTTTTCAGTTCATTGGCTATTGTTGGTGTATTTTATGTGTGGCCCAGGGCATTTCTTCCAATGTGGCCCAGGGAAGCCAAAAGGTTGGACACCACTGTTCTAAACCTACTATACCTAGAACTGAATTGTCTGTCTGCCAATAGAATGCCCTCAGGTCATTTTCTCACCTACTCTAACCCTCATTTTCCTAATCTACAAAGTGGGGGAAATGGCAATAGTCATTTCACATGCCTATTTTGAGAAATTAGTTAATATAAGTAAACATCTCTCAGGACCGTCTGGAACATTGGAAACTCTTGATAAATGTTACAAGTTATTATATATGTCCTATTTTTTAAATCAATACATTTTAAATGGATTTCTATGTAGCCAGGAGTAAAAAGAAGAGGGGTCGAACAGTAAGCCTGAAGAATGCGAAAAGTTGATCCTAATCAAGTGATGTGAAAACAGGAGGCAAAAGTGAGGACTCCAGAAAATTGTCTGAATAGCCAGGAAGCAGTGGTGAAGAATCTATTCAAGGTTCAGAGTTTCAGCCCCCAACACTCAAGTGAAAACTCTCTCCACCTTACCTATTCAATAGAGAGATCCCTGGAGAACGTGTCTTATTTTGAAGACGGGGGCAAAACATGTGCTATGTTCCTAAATAAATATTGTGTTGAAGTGTTGCACCATTTGCCGTTTGTGTGTGCTTTGACTTGCTGTATTTTAGTAACTGGAAAAGAGGGCTCTTTGATTGTGCTGTCTGGATATTTCTGTCAGAACCTAGTGCCCTGGGAATGTGCTGTGTGATTGCTAATTAATGGTTTTTCAAGTAAAGTTAAGGAGTTGTCCTAATTTTGTTTTCTATTCCAGATGAAGTCAGATGCTTAGGGAGCTGTATGGTCTCTAGGGACATCCTGAGTTCAAGTTGCTAACCTAGCTGGGTCACATTTCTCCTCTGGATAGTGTGGATAATAATACTTAGCTAGAATATTTGGCATGAGTACAGAGGACATATGATCTATAATGCCCTTAATATGATGCCTAACATATTGTAAGCATCCAATAATTTTGAATGTTGTTATGGTTATTATTATTAATTAGATATTTTATTAGTTCTCACTTTAAAAACTACAAAGCTTTTCCAGTTTTGAAAAATAGCTTTGTCATCCTGTCTTCTAATTTTGATAGCATCTAAATCATATTGTTCTTTCTTATACCTAATTCTACCATAGTGCGATTTAAGGGACTAATCTTCTCAAAGTGGTCAGATACAATTCCCACCAGCCACTTAGCAAGTCAGTTGCAAACTTGTGCCTAATATGATCCTTTGACAGAACAATTCAAATATTGTCTGGTTCAGAAGTTTTAGGCAATAGGGACACTTAGACACTCTGCTTCTTCTTCTTCTTCCTGTCTGATACTTGACCAAAGGATGTGTATTGAAAAGTAATTTATGATAATCATAGGATTCATGGTATATCAGAAATCCTAGTGTGTACCTTTAGTCTAAGGATAAAAAAGGGCACCATTGTTCCTTCCATCACAGTCTGAAGCAATAACTCAAAGGCATGCCAACGATTTTTCCACAGAAACCATTTTGATTGCGTATGGCTATATTTGGCCACTGTCCCTGTACAACTCCTATTGAGCACCTACTCTATGAGGCATCACACTAGCTGCCGGAGAAAGAGTAGCCATTTATTATTATGTGTGCTAAGAACAAGAATAGTAATCAGAATATAATTATGAGTGCGTGATGTCTATTACTTCATCCCCTCTCTTGTTGTTCCCATTCATTAGAAGAGAGCTTCACAATGCGAAACTTCTGAATGTTGCCCATCCCCTTATACTCTTCTGTCTGGGGAGGGGAAGAGGGAAGCGTCATTTCATTTGATGGTTGCATTTAGAAGGAAAACCCAGTCTTGCCTGTGTCAGCCTCTTCCTGTCTTTTCTATTTTGGTCACTGGCTGTCTTTAAGACACACAAATTTTGCCGTGTTTCTCCATGCTCGAAATTTTACATGGACTGTTCGTTCAGACCCTAGCAGAGAGAGGCTAATGGTGCCTCTATCTGGGTGTGTTAGTCTGGTGATTCTGGCTGATGTTTACTCTCTGAAGACCCACTTGTCAGATATAAACCACCTGCAATATCATCATCATTCATAATATAGATGATACAGTCCTATTCTATATCTCTTTCGCTCATCTTATTTCTCAAAATGTTCAGAACTCCAGTAGAAAAAAAATGGTATTATTTATTGAGTCCTGTAAGACCTTAATTTTTAAAGATAATAAGACGCTCACCCTGTCATCAGTTAAGCAGTAACTGTAAGCTAGCACTGCCCTGATACTCTGAGGGATGTGAATTGAGTGTGTCTTTCATGATTTTTGACATCATTTAGGAAAATAAGACATTTATGTAAGAAAAATAACTTTACAGAGCAGTGCTATACGTGAGGCCAAAAGCTAAATTGTATTTTATAGTCAATAAATGAGATTAGAATACTGAAAAAGTAAGTTAATTTGTTACTGGATTAATAAAAAAAAATGTTTTCATCAAGCATTTGGGTCTTGATATGGGCCTTTGTGGAAATGTAGGATTTCGATGGGTAGAGAGCAGAAGAAATTGCCAGGAAGGGTCCATGGTGTAATGAGGGGTTTAGAGGCAAAAATAGTAACTTATTTACTGAGCACTACTGACAGATGCTTTATTTACATATTTACCTATAATTATGACAATATACACATACAAACTTAAGTGATTCGCCCAAGGTCATGCTGCTGATAGTGGGAGGATGTGCTTTCAGCTCGCCTGAATCCTAAAACCTCGAAGAAAGCCGTATTTACACAAATGACTAAAGAGTTAGTACTGGGAACAAGTGAGCACAGTTGGTAAAATAACTGATGGATTGTATGGAATACAGGCCAAGGATTTTAAATTTGACCTTAAACCTGACTAGGATCTATGAAATGTTCTTACTTAGAAAAGTGGCATGAAAGAATGGTGGTGTGGGAAGACTGAGTTCCAACATGGGAGAATCATAGATCCTTAGTGATCAATATCGTAATATCGCAACAAATACTGTATCATACAGTATTTCAATAAAGTGGTCTACAGACTGTCACAGTGACAAATGAGTTGCCAGAGGAGTAAATCTATAATTATGGTTTTATATTTCTATTTCTTGGAGAATAATAATGGCTGACATTTGTTGAGTGCTTTCTATATGACAAGAATTTTTAAGTGCTTTTCATGTATTGATTGACTTAATACTTGTGATAACTCCATGAGATAATACTAATCCATCTTACACATGAAGAAACTGAGGCAGAAAGATACTAAGTAACTTCCCTAAGAATACACCATCATAAGTAGAGGAGCTGGGATTAGAGCCCAAACATTCTAGTTCAAAATTCTGTCTTCTTACCCACCACTCTGCCATCTCTCATATTCTTTGCTGACCCTAATTATCATAGTTGCTACATTTCCTAACCTGTCTTAAGATCTAAAATATCTAATTATCCCAAATCAGCATTTCCCAATGTTTGACTCACAGATTACCATTTCTACATAATGTAAATATGTATTGCGTGAAGAGAAAGGATTTTATAGAAATATGTTTGGAGAACATTAGTTTTCCTTACCTCAGGACTTTTCAGAGCTTTTACCTTGCCAAGTTGGGTGCCCTGTGAATCTCCACACTTTGGAAAATACTGGTGTAAGTTGATACTTTCTATAAGTTTTATTCTGAATCATCTGAGCAACTGTGAAATCAGAGGACTCTTAAATTAAGATGGTGTCTACAAAATGGGATTTTGAAAGTAATATTGAATTAGTATATCTTTGAAATATTCATAATGATGTGTCTTCATGCCTCTTTATGTTTTTTGTTTGTTTGATTTTGCTTATATAGGAGTTTGGCTCTTATGACTTCAGAAATATATTATATCTGCAGAGCTCTACTGATGCATCAGTTCCCATCAGAAAGAAGATAGATAAATTCATGTTTATTTATTTGTGCTGGGAAGGGAAAGAACAGGTATGTATTCATTTTATTCACACTCTTGGTAATAATTTAATGAATACCTTTGCCATGAATCTTAATATTTCCCTCTGTTGAATTTTAAACTATTTATCTAATTGTGGTAAAGTGTTCACTCAGATTTTATACCCATTTCCCCTTTTTAGACAGAAAAATTATGGCTACTCAATTATAATGCTGACTACCCAGGAACCTAGCACCCCTGAGTCAACATGTCTTCCTAACTAAAATGGAAGATAACACACTGTTTGGCTTGCAGAAGATAAACCAAGGCAAAGCAATCAATTCAGGGATGGAAAAAAAGAAGACTATAGAAGTTGATAGCCATAAATAGACTCAATCCGTGGAGTAAATGGTATTTTCTATTATGTAAATATTATATATTATGCACACAGAGAGACACAGAGATACAGCCAAGCTATTTCAAGTTGCTCCCTAAATAGTCTATATTTTTCTTTCAAAAGTAAATTTAGAAAATACCCCAAGGAAACCAAAAACGCTGTGTCACTTACCATATCATGATCTGAAACGGGTCCGAAACTGGTGACAAAGATGTCAGTCTTCACCTCAGTTACACGCTCTGATGAAGCAGGAAATTGGGACAGTGAATGTCTATCAACAGCCCTTATTAGATCTCACCATCACAAACTTACACCCGAATGGGAA
Source organism: Craseonycteris thonglongyai (assembly GCA_004027555.1). NCBI lineage: Eukaryota > Metazoa > Chordata > Mammalia > Chiroptera > Craseonycteridae > Craseonycteris > Craseonycteris thonglongyai. Next base: position 33,753 of record PVKE010012357.1, on the reverse strand, counting down.
ATTTATTGGCTTTGATTAGCTATTTCTAAAATTGGTCCACTTTAAAGTGCTGATAATTTACTGCTTACACAAGAAATTTCACAGTTAATATTTTTCTATGGAGAATGAAGTCTAAATATGCTACTTTGGGAGGCAGAGACTTTATGGAGAAGTCAGCTGCTCTTAATGGATTCTTCAAGAATGGAAACACTTTCTTAAATGATACCAAGCCGTTTCACACTGTAATAAAAATGTGTTAGCAGGGGAAGCCAGGATGGCTCAGTGGGTTAAGCGCTTGCGTTGAAGCCATGGGGACTGAGGATCAAATCCCAGTCCCGGCCCGTGTGTACCCATATGCTAAACTGAGGTGTGCTCTCCATGTGGGAGGCTCCTAGTTTGGTTCTTGGCCCCTGGTTTGGACCCTGGCTCGAGGGGCCATGCCTCCCATGCAGGAGGCCCCCAGCCCAATTCCTGCACTGCGCAGCCCCTGCCCACCTGTGTGAAATGAAACTATGTTGAGAACTGATGATGTACAACTATGGAGATTGCTCTGGGCCCTCCCCCTTCTCTCTGTCTCTGTCTCTCTGTCTCTCTCTGTCTCTGTTAAAAAATAAAATAAATCTTAAAAAAAAAATGTGTTAGCATATGGGTATGGTTAAAGCTTCATTATTTTAATGCAGCTTGCCAGATCCTCCAGATATTTAGGCACATCTTGGGAAGTATATACACTGTATGATCGCAGGCTTTATTAACTCTTTAAAGACTCAAGGGTATATTATAAACGATTGCTTTCTGGCAGTAAATCATAACTGAATTATCCAAATTACTCTGGAAAAATCTGACAATCCATGTAAATGTCTTCAATTTGGGATAAGAAAAACATATTATCGTTCAGAAAAGTTCATTTAATAGATTCCATTTCAAGTTCAAAATGATTTTATGTTATTGGCCTCTGAGACATATATATCAACCAATAAAATGTATTTATTGTAGTTTGTATTTAAAGGAAATATGTTCACTCACCAGAAAAAAAAAAATACAGGAATTTTTCTCACATAAAAGGAAGCATTTTGTTGAGAGGTGAGAACAGGAAAAAAAAAAAGATGACTATAATTTTCAACTTTAGCTCTGAGAAATAACAGTCCAGTATATTAAGCAATTCGTTTTCTTTATTGGAACATTGAATCTCTGGCATAGAACATTAAAAAGGTGATCCAATATATGCATTAATGAATTGTTTTGAAAATCAGTTTTATCCTTGAGCAATCCAATTGTAAACAGTTATACCCTCAGAATAAATTTATCTGAAGGAGATCATGTTATATAGTACACACAGTGTGTAACTCAAAATAGAAAATAACTTAGAGGTGGGGATGGTCCCTTCAATAACCAATCCAATATGTTTTGGTTTATTTTTGTTTGTTTGCTTGTTTGTGTTTGCAAACAATTTTATTGGCACCAAAATGTTTAAATGAATCCATTGACAGAAGAATGATGTGTTGTTTCCCTTTTAAAAACTTCAAAATGCAGGATATAGTTTGAGACAAAGACAATAGAGTTGTGTTTTTGGAACTCACTTCCAACCTCAGTTTTATTAATAATATTCTGCAGCAACTGTGTAGCTTGAGAGAAACAACTGTCAGCAATATTGCTCAGGTGTATTAACCGGGCTTCTTATACGGGTCCTGATGCACACCGCTTCCGGCTGTCATTTCATATCTATGCACTGCGTACGTACTAGACTGGCTCTTTTTCTTAGTTTAAATATCTGTTATTTCCTCAGACTTCATCAAGAGCTCATATTTTATTGGAATTTCAGAACTGACAATTCAATAAAAAGAAAATATGCACTATCTATTCACAAAATCTAGGATTTCTTATTAACTGGGCTCATTTTTGTCATTTCTCTAAGAATTTTTCTTTCTAGATCAAGCAAAGGAACCATTACTTAGATATTCTTTGATATAATAAAATATGTACTTATTGTCATAAAAAAAGTTCAAAAATAAACGTAAAAGATAATAGAGAATTGGCTGTATTTTCATCCCAAATTCCTATGTGCCAGGTATAACCTTTATTAGAAATAATTTTATTTCTTATCATTTATAGATTAATTTCTGGCAATGAAAAGCACCTTAAATTGTGTGATCAAGGAGAATTTATACCTACATTTTCTTTCTGGGTAAACCTTGAAATAGTTAGATCCTCCTTTTTTCTTTCTTTCTTTCTTTTTTTAATTGATTGACTCAACCTCATTTTCTTTCCAAGGCTGATTTTCAGCTCTCTCCAGATTATAAACTGTAAGATTTATGGTAAATACCTTAAGGATCTGAGTGACATATATGGAACGAAAATTATGTCCACTCTTCCATATTTATTTTTGTGGCAGGGATCTATCTACCGTTAAGTGCATGTCTTTTGGGAAATACATGAATCCCTGTTGGTAGTTGCAAGTGTGTGGCAGTGTGGGGCCACTCTCCTAGACTCCTTTTCACTGTTACCTATTTCTTGCGTGTAGGGAGGGTATAATTTCTTCACTTTAAGGTAATTCCCCAAGGGACCTAGCTTTACAGATATTGGTTTACCGAATATTTTAGGAGCAACCGATCTGTTTTATGTAGCATGATAAAGTGCTCTGAACAAGTGCAATATCCACTTGCCAAATACATATGCTATTTTCATATACAGTTTTTAGATTTCTAGTAGATTACTATGCTATATAAGCAAAAAATTATAAAGGACAAAAAAGCCTATTTATAAAGCATATTGTACCATTCAAGTGGAACATAAAACATCATTAAAGATGCATATGTTTATTGCCAGACGTAATTATGATTGTGCCACATATGGACTAGGCACAAATGGAAAGCAGTTCACATCAATGGTTATAAACCACGTTTAAGAAATTTATTTGTTTAATCTTTTATCTATCCTTGCTGCTAAGTATATTTACCATACCAGTTCATCATTTCCCAGTGCTTCATCTTATTTTCTTCTATTATTCCAAGGCATGTGCCCTGATCAACAGTATTCTCATGAATCTCTCAGGTGACCTGCTCATCATGCCCTGTAATCATGCAGATATCCTTAAAGAGATTCTGATTTTGCTCTCTGTTTATCCTCTTTCTCCTACAAACATATTCACAAACCCTGAGCTTAAGGTAGCAAAATTTCCAGGTCCCCAAACTGAAGGTGCCTGTGGGTGATTGCAGTGACCTCTCAACTACTAAATGGAAGAGGTGAGTGATGGCATCAGAAGAGGAAGAAACGTAGTAATGAAATCTAGGGTGCTACCTCAAACTAAGGATAAGATCATTAGAAGACTGGGCACACCCCTTTGTGTACTATCTCTTACAATAGTAGTTCCCTTGCCACATACCTAAACAGTTTAATTTGTCATTAGCTGTTAGTATCCAGTGCAACCAAAAGTTTTTCATTATTGGAAAACTGCTTAGGATGTGTGCCTCTGGAAGATTCCTCATGAACATTAGCATGCAAATGTCTCCAAGAAATGATGTTTTAAGTAAATGTCAACCTTATTTACGCCAGCATTCCCCAAAATTATTGCTAATGCTACTGTAAAAAAATGCATATGCTTTAGGGTATACATGAGGCCAATATAATACATTATGTTGTTTATTAAAACAATTTTTTTAATTTAAAATATAACTTCATAATGTAAGTTTGGAAATTTTAGAAAAATATGAAAAAATTTAAACATTCCATGAATACCACCATCCACAGAAATCCACTGTTATTATCTTGATATCCCTTACATTGTTTTTTTCATTAAAATATATACTTAATGATTAGCCTCAAACCACATTCTCACACAGTTAAGTACAATGTCAGTGACTAGAAATAGAAACTTTTGACCAAAGGCATGTCTTTCACTACAACTCACCAGGAATTGCCTGAGGGGCACAAGAAGTTACTCTTTAAGATCAAAGGCTTATAATCTGGAGTGCAAAGGTTCAAGATAGTCACAGGATTACTGTGAATGAATTTCAGCAAATTGTAAATAGTGGTTAACTTGCAAAAAAAAAAATAGTAGTTTGGAATTCAGACGTCTTCAAGTCCAGTGTCAGGTATAAATGGAAGATGTGCTCATACTCATGTTTTTTGGCTGAGATTTAGGGGAACTGTTAAAGTTTTCCCCAATTCTGGGAAACTTTAGTCTCCTTTTTATTCTCCTCTTTAATTTGAAATCCCTATGAGATGGGAGGAGGGAATACATGTATGTATAATGAATTATTTAAGGAACTCTAGGACATTGGAATCTAAGCATGTACTATAATACCACTTTACTGACTTACCACTAGACTCTATTATTAGGAATATGTAGGCATGACTCAGTGCTTTTCTATGGATCACATGAGAAAAAGTCAAGATAGTTTTAGTCTTCAAAATATTATATTTTAGGGCATACAACATAAGTCAGGAACTTCTAATGAATTTCAGCTAGAATGATCATACACCTAACCAAAGTTAAACATGAATTAACCCCTTGTATAGCTAGGAAATTGTCTGAAAATGAAAATCATTTAAAATAACTTGATGGAAGACACGTTCAAAGAACAATTAATCAGCAATTTTTTCAGTCCTATATTTTCTTAATTATTCACTGTCCAATGTGAAAAGAAAAAATCAGTATTCTTTATATTAGTATAAATGTATACATATGTTCAAGTTTTCAAGAGATAAACATGGAATAAAGTTATGTGTAAATGTGATTAAGGTGATGATGATTTTTCTTATTACAGTGATTGAGAAATATTTTAAAATAGTACACCAATGTAAATGAAGTTGCTGATAACGCAATTAAAATCAGTCTTTAAACAGGCATACCATTCAAAGGTATTCATGTGTGTGTGTGTATCACATGCAAATACACATATATGTATACACATATACACACTATATTATATATTCTGTAGCGCTAAACAGCTGCATTATCTGTCCTTTACCAAGGGTTTCTTACAGTGTTGATAACCTGCTGATAAGTATTGAAATAACAGATGTTTTGAAGTGATAATTAAAAAAGATGGTTAGTGCTTGAGGCAGAAATGAGGAAAGCAGTGTAGTAAGTGTAGTATATAGTAAGTAGTAAGCACATTGGATTAAGAGTCAAAACACTCAGACTTTAACTGATTCTCCTGGAGAACAAGCTGTGTGATTTCAGATAAGCCTTTTATCTCTCTGAGTCTTCACTTTTTCAGTGAAGAAATAATACCTGCACAGTTGACTACACTGCATTGCAGTGAGGGTCAAATAAGATTGTGATGTATAGAGCACTTTGAGTTGTATTTGTGGGGTACATTGACTTATCAGCAAATGTTTATTGAGAATTTGCTATTAATATGTGCCAGACAGGCACTTTTCTAGGTAACACATTGGTGAACAAAACCGCAAATATTCCTGCAGATAGATAATGATAGATGATAGATAGATAGATAGATAGATAGATAGATAGATAGATAGATAGATAGATACTGAGTATATAGTTATGTACAAATACATATATACAAATTATATAATGAATTTCAGATCATTATGAATGCTCTGAAAGAGTGTCTTTTGAATAGATGACTTTGAACTAAGACCTAAAGATTAGAAAACTTCAGGGATGAGGAGGTCCAGGAAAGTACATTTCAAGGAGAGGAATGAACAAAATCAAGGGTAAGTGAGTTATGTTAAGAAACAAAGTTTAATATGTCTGGAGCCCGGTACTGCTGATGATCATAGTACAAGGTGAAACTAGTGGCAAGTAGGGCCACACCTAAAGAGCTTTGTGCATTTCACTAAGCAGTTGACCTTTATTCTAAAGAAAAAAGAATCCTTTGGGTAATGAAGTAAATTATGTCACTTGTAGTTTCAGAAAATAGCTGATGCTACATGAACAATGGATTGTAAAAGTATTAAAAAAATAGTGAAGAAGGAATCAACCATGAAGAATTATAAGCAGTGTTTTATTAGGAATGCCTATCATAACAATTTATTTAATGTGGCATTAGCCATATTTTCATTGGAAATGCTATCTGCTGAGTAACTCAGGGTTAATAGTCACTGGGCCTGGTTCCATGGCCTTTGTAACTTATGATGGAGGGTACTTACTTCCTACTTTAAACCACTTTGTGCCTATTAATTTACAGAGACAGTCACTATATGGAGACTAAATAGACTAAAATTAGTCAGCATAATAAAGTATATCTTTAAATTCCACTTTGAAATGGCCCTGTTTAGAAATTAAAAATATCCTGGGCTCCCTACATCAATACCAATGCATACTCCTGGACTGAACAATGTTTCAGCTCCCTGCCAGTCTGCCTGGAACAGCATTTTTGCTCCAGCCTTCAGTTCCATCCCTTAATTATTAATAAGAGTTGGCAACTTTTCCTATTGATATGCCCAGCTACTTACTTTTGTATGTGTTCAGATACTAAAGATGCATCGAGGGTAGAGACCCATATTTCAAGGTGCCTAAGTAGTTCCTGATCCTTCATTGTTTTTGGATTTCAAGAACTCAGATGATACAAACACTTCCCCCCAAAATATGGTAAATTTTATTGTGGCATATATCTGTCTCATTTCCACTGAGAATTTCCCTCCTTCCTCTTTATATTACGGGCAGTTTCTATTGAGAGAGGCCTATCCTTTCACAAAAAGTATGATTGCTTTTTTGGAAGAATGGGTTTCTCTATGTAAGTCTGGATTAGAATTCCGTAACCTGCAGTGGTTTTGAGGCAAAATACTTCTTGTTCCCTTAGTGCTTTTGTTATGTGAAAATAACAATATAAGTCTTGAAGGGATATGGCATCTACTTTGTTTCCTCTTTAGTTTTCCAAAATGGAAGAGTCCAGGATTATTAACAATGGTATTCTCATTTCAAATACACTACAACATTATTGTTCAAATAAAGAATTCAGGTTTTATCTGAACAGAGGAATCCTCTATAGAAAACCATTAAAAAATATATATTCAGCCTTGGTTCTAGAATCAAGATGGGAAATAGGAACTAGTGAAAGTAGCTTTATAGAAAAATCATCTACAACTGTTTACTAATTATTTGGCCTTTATAACATGAGCATTATCTCAGTGGCTAGATTTTATCTTAGGAAATTCTTGGCATTGAACAGATGGATGATTTATGTACACCAGAAATAGATGAGAGTAGGAAGTCTCTAAACATGCTAGAACATTCCTTTGGGCATTTGGTTGGATTCATTAGACAAGCTGGCTTCATGAGCTGACTGACCATCTCAGCCAGTAAAGGTTAAAAGGTGCTCTCTGTTCATTTTAACAGTTCCTCTTGGGTTTTTGGTAACTGCATTTTCAAACTGAAATTCAACTGAATTATAGAAGGTCTAGGTACAGTATTTCTCTGGAAATAGATTGCATTATGCCAAAGTCTGAGTATCTTCTATACACCTTGCATTAAAAGTACCCGATAAACACTATAGCAAATTCAAGAAGAAGGGGTCCAGAGTAGATTTTCAAAAGATAACAACAGAATTCATTATCTCAGAAAGTAAATATATTAACAGCAACAAATAATGGCTAACCTAACATTTTTAGTTTTTTTGGATATTGTCAGTAATTTAGAATCTTTTATTTTATTGAAAGCTGTTGCATTGTGACAGAAATAGCTTATCCTCTAAATTTTTGAAATTCTATGTTTTTAGTATAAAATATGTTTCAACTTTAGTTGAGTGTGATTAAAATGGTTGCCTATAATCTCAATGTCACACAAGATACAAAAAATAATAATAATAAATGGTTACATAAGTATCAGACATAATCTTGGGCTAGAACAAAGTTGAATTAAAACAAAAAATATTAAACCATACTGCTTTTCCTACCTCCTAGTCACCTTAATTTTAAAAGTTGTACACAATTTCACAACAGTTACTCCACTCCCCACCTCAACCCCAGAGCATTTAGTTTTCTACCTTCACTTATCTATATATAAAGAAACATAACTCAAGATCCTAAGCTGATTCCCCGTATCTAGCCAACTCACCTTACTTAGATGGAAATGTTTATACCTTAAAGCTAAGATCTCTTGCAATAATTAGGCTAATGGAAGTCTAAATGGTCTTAGGCAGGCATAAAGTATCTAAATTTTTGAAAATTATGAAAATAAGGAGAAAATTTGCTTGGAGGCATAGATTGTGTGTTAAATAATATGTTACTGCTAAAATACTTGGAGAGAAAAACCCAGTTACACTCCAGTTACAAATACTTATCTGATACCTTCAATTAAGTAAAATCTAAAATAAATCAAAAAGTCTATAGCACTTGAAAAAGAAGAACATACTAACTAAATATCTGTTAAGGGTATATTAGAGATAAAGTCCATTCTTCTACCTATATTTCTACCTATGTGTTTACTTATCTAATTTTCCTCCCATCCATCTGGGTTTGTCACGTAATGAGTACACATCTCTTTTCCCTTTGCTTTCTTCATTTATATGATTTGATGATGAAATCTTTGAGAGGTATTCATCATCCTATACATTATTTACTGAGATTAAATTTAAGGCAGAATTTTGAAATTATAACAGTATTTTCAGGGAAATACCATTAGCAAGGAGGGAAAGGGTGAAAAGTTCTGTATTATTATTAGTTATTTTAATATGGCTTAACCAGGATCTCATACCTTGGGCACTCTCCTGGTTGAGTTCCATTTCAAAATGGCTTGGCCCTAGTGTGTTTTCCAAGGAGTGAAATAAAATTGTTTATAGAAGAAAAGGCCTTTTGTAAGCTGTGAACAGGTGGAAGGTAAAATCTCAGCCTGGTGGCATGTCTCAAACAATAAACTGTGACATCAGTGTGGCTCACCCTGGGATTTTGCCATATCATCAGTAACCGGTATGTGTGACTGGAAGGGCATTACTTGTAATTAAAAACCTGAAGTCTTCTTTCAGAATTGAGTGTTGGGTCTGTGTAGGAGTCATTTTCTCCTTCTCCAAGAGCCCAGGGGGAGCCACTGTTTGATGGTGGCTAAAGTGTGACTAGATGGATGCAGTTCAAGAAGACTATCATTACTTTTTTAAGCTGACGAAACCTCAGGTTTCTTGAGTTTATTATAATCACAGTCAATAGGGAGAAACCTTGGGAACATGAATTTTTTTCAGAAAGTGTTTTGCTTGTTCCTGATTTAAAATGAAAAGAGGAATCTTGATTCCTGGAGCAACACCTGAGCCCACCTCTAGTCACAAGGCAGATAGGTCGCACTCCTTTGCTGCTTTCTCTAGATTGTTCTCCCTTCTCCAGTCCTCTCTATTCTCCCTTTATTTCTAATACCCTCCTTTTGCTTTTCTTTATTCTCCAGCATTTTCTTTCTTATCTTACATTCTTTCTCACTTTTACTCTTTTTTTTTTAAAACCAACCATTTTATTCTTTTATACTGGCCATGCTTTAGGCAAGAGTCTTTGAAAACATTCTTCAGCCCTTGGTTGCAAGAAAGAAACAGCCCTCCACACCTTGCCCTCAAAGAAAGAGATTGTAAATGAGAATGAATTCCACAATGGCTGACAAGTGTAATTTTTGTTTCCTGGCTACTGGTTATTTCAATTCAAATCTATTTAAAGGCTTCCCCCTCCCCTCCCCACCATAACTTCGTACTTAAAATGTGAATATGTCCAACTTATTTTTCTCTTTATATTCCTAAATAAAGTACATTATTAGAATTCCAGACATTATATTCCTTTTTATCTTTTCTATCTCAAAAAAAAAAAAGAAAGAAAGAAAGAAAGAAAGAAAGAAAGAAAGAAAGAAAGAAAGAAAGAAAAAGAAAAGTCCCTTCTATCGCCAAAAAAAAAAAGGGTCCTTCCAGGATATCCTTTTTATGTTATACTTCTTTTTTTTTTTTTTAATTTATTTTTATTTTTGACAGAGAGAGAGAGAGAGAGAGAGATACAGAGACAGAGACAGAGAGAGAACTGAACTGGGGGAGCTCCCAGTTCAGCATATGGTTCCGCACGGGCCAGGGCCGGGATTCGATCCCCAGTCCCCGGCGCTGCAAAGTGAGCACTTAACCCACTGAGCCATCCCGGCTTCCCCTTATGTTATACTTCTATTTTCATTTTTTCAGGATTGCTCTTTGCTTTGAACATGTAGTCTTGTAAAAAGCATTATAATATCTGCAAACTGATTTCTATCATCTGGATGAACCAAATTATATATTTTGTTTCTTAGTTATTGGACCTAGGCTGGGTGTATATCTCCAAAGATTAATGCTAAAACTTCTGATGCAGTGTGTGTTTCTGAAAAAGAGGTCATGATGAATTTGCACATATAAGAGTTTCTTACATTTGTCTCAAGTCTCAGCTTATCATATTTTTATGTGTTCTGAGGACATTTGGAACAAAATATCCCTGCCTTCTGCGCAGTGTTGTTAGTTTTATAAAAACAGACTTTTGGGTCCCTTTCTCTTGCAACAGTAAGTTATCTCAGCTGTGATCATAAACATACTAAAAGGAAACTTTAACCCCCGTATAAGTTAATGATAACTTTTCAAGTATTTCCTCTACATAGTTTTTTCATCTGAAAGCATTAAAATAAAAGTACATTTTTGTACTGTAGAGCTACTGGAATACATGTCATATGTAACTTACCAGAAATCTATGATAAAGAAATAAAATTAAATAATTCTACAAAGAAATATATATTAGGGTATTTCAATTTATAGCACCCAGAAATAATGGTATTAACATTTTTCTCTAATTCTGTAGCTGATTATGTTTTATAAAAAAATATGTAAACTATGTAATATTTTAAGGTGTGGTTTTCACAGTATAAACATTCTCAAAATGTACTTAAAAATGTTAATGACACTGGAGACATATGTAATAAATGCACATCATTATAGCCCGTAAGGCTAAAAAATGCACTCCCCCCAAAATAACAAAAGTTAGTCCATATCAAAACCTTTTTGTAAATCTTATATCCATCAGATTGAATTTCAGTACTTCACAGGATGGTATATAAAGTAGAAATGAAAGACAATATTTGAGCTACCTTTTAATTTGTTTAAATGTCTATTATACCCTCAAAATCGCTGTTCACAGGACTCATAAATATCAGAAAAATTATCTTCAGCAAAGGTTAAAGCACATTCATTATTTTCAATTTTCCCAAGTCCCTAAATTTGCTATTACTATAGTATATTTTATCCATTTCAATTAAAAAGAATATACCTTGACTATTTTTAGCCAATTTTTATTTTTGAACTTTAAATACATGTCTACTTTTGTTATTTGGAGGATTAAATAGATAATAAAAGTAAATTCTACCAAAACAGTAATGTTACGTTATGAATTAACATAGTTATTCCTGTTAAGTAATCTGTCATTACCTCAAGTCTTAGAAATCAGCTTTTCAATCCATTCTTAAATCTACACTATACTAAGGTGACCAGATTTTAACATTGGTAAAGCGGGACACCATTGACCGGGGGGGAGGGGGTTCTTGATTAAAAATCTGGTCTATCTCCCGCCATTCCCTAGCTTGTCGTGCATTCTTTCCAAAAATCAGGACTTTTTAAAAACGCCGCAGGATGCGGGACAAATTGTGAAAAATCGGGACTGTCCCGCCAAAAGCGGGACGTCTGGTCACCCTACACTATACATCCTCGGGAAGCCGGGATGGCTCAGTGGGTTAGGCGCTCACTTTGCGCACCGGGGACCGAGGATCGAATCCCGGCCCCGGCCTGTGCGAACCCATATGCTGAACTGGGGAGTTCCCCCAGTTCAGTTCTCTCTCTGTCTCTGTATCTCTCTCTCTCTCTCTCTCTCTCTCTCTCTCTCTCTCTCTCTGTCAAAAATAAATAAAATTAAATTAAAAAACAAATACACTATACATCCTCAAGGTCTGTGGTTCTCCAAGACGTAGGTATGTATATGAGGGGTAGATAAAATGCTTCCTGCTTACACCATATTTGATTAAAATATACATACTTATTGAAGAGCTACTGTATATAATTAGATATAAGTGAGTAGTCATGACCTTGTTACTTATACTCCAAACAACAATACAGCCATACCACTGATTATTAAAGGCGTATATGTGTGTATGTGTAAAATTTTTTAACAAACTGAAAACCATAGGCAGAACTTACCAAGAATACTCATAGTCACATGTTAAAGTATTAAATGGGAGTTCTTAAACTAGAATAAAGACAGGTTTTCTAGATGTGTTATAAAATTTTGTAGATTTTATAGGAATTGATCTCATAGAGTAAGAAGGAGACTAGATAAAGAAATCAGATGCATGCCCCTTAGTACTTTAGGAAGTCTTGCTTATTAAAAGTTACATCTCTATCCTGACTGTGTCTTCTTTTCCTATACTCCTCCTTTACCTGCAGTCTTTCTAATAAATTTCAACTTTTATAAATCAAGAACAGTTTTCCCGAAGCCAATTCAGATGTTTAGACAGACACAGACATTATATTAATACATCACATATGCAATTATGCACTCCATTTTGTGATCTATACATTTTGTTCTTTTAGAGTTTTCCTAAGTAAAGGAAGAATTACTTGGAATACAAACCTGAGGGAACTTATGTGGCATGCCCTACAATGAATGTTCACAATTGATAAGAAAGGACACCTGACAATATCTTTACATATGTTTGAGTTGTGTCTTTGACGAAGGAGTACCCATTAAATGTCTGAGACACTAATGGATTTGGCAGCTTCAAAACAGGTCTAAGGTCCTACCCAAAGTATTAAAAAAAAAAAAAAAAGTTACCACTAAACCCATGCTACCACTCAGTTTTAAAAGCAACTTTTGAATTCTTAAGCCCCTTATTGTTTGCATATCTTTGCTGTCCAAATGAAGAAGAGATGACTTTCTTAATATGGCCCTTTAATTGTAATTTAAATATTGCAATTAAATACTTTATACAAATGCTTTAGAGGAGGTGCAGCATAAGGTATAGTTGGGAATCCTGGATTCTAACTTGTTTTCTTTGTGACTTTGAAAGATAATTTATTTCCTTGCTTCACTTATTTTATACTGGGAACAACATTATGTTTGGCCTCATTAGTCTTTGTTTAACTAAATAAGATAGGTTGACTTCTTATTCAAGGGTTGTTCAAGTAAGTATGTAAGGTCTAACACTGTTTTAATATAAATTATTAAGTGTTGTCTTCTTCCTAAGCAAAAATTTACTAGTATAAGCAATTAATTATAATTGATTGTCAGTAAAATTTATTAGTATAAAAAGTTAGCTATACCAATACAAAGAATATTTAATTTTTACTACAGAAAATAGTTTATATTCAAATGCATGGTTTTAAGAAAAACACTATATATCTCATTTACCATTTATCTCAGAGGTAGTGGTAATCTAACGCACAATAGTGGATCAGTAAGTAATATTCCAAAATAAATGTTTAAGACAATAGATTCAGAGATATTTTACTTGATTTTAATGTAGTTTATTACTCCCATTTTTACCCTGTCAAGTCAAAGTAACAAATCTGTCATATCATGATGAGGAATTTGTATCTGTCTTTTACTACATGTGGGTATTTGCATGGAATTGACATGGTTAACTGAATTAACATAGAGCAATCTATTAAAAATAAGATTAGTCATTTACTTGCATGCTGCCATTTGTATTGCTTTACCATTGAGAGTGAAAGCCAAGCTTTAATAATAAGGGTGTAATATTATTCTCTAAAATAAAAGTAATACTATGACCTACCTCCCAATCCAGGTCTCAGGCGATTGTCATAACCATCTAGCAGTCTGTCCAAAATCCTGGTAAAGACAGTGGTATTGTCTTTAAGTTCATCTTGTAATGAGGGTTGTCCATAGCTTTAGAAAAAAAAAATCATAAAGTGATTGTCGATATCTAAATTATATATTTCTACTTAAACATTTTTTCAAATAAAGCTGTCCCTAGATTTCCCTACCTTCTTTTCTATTGAATCTTAGTTTGAAAATTCCTTCTGGTAAAGTAAAAAAAGTCATATTTAATTCCTACCATTTTCTCATTATTGTTCTCATAGATGAGTAGAGGATAAGTTCTTTATTCTAATATTTCTAACTATGGAAGGAAAATTACAGGAAATGAGTTCTGTCTCTTTACATTTATAATTGTCTGAGTGTACACAATTCTATAATGCATTTTCTTTTTCTGGGCAAGCAAGAGTGTTAATGCATGCTGGAAAAATAATCTTGGAAATTTCTTCCTAAATAAAAAATTATATGCATTTATTAGCTACCAAAATAATTAATAGTTTGATATTTATTTAACATGTAGCATAAGCCTAAGATTTCACCTACCAACATCTTTCCTTCATCCACTTCATATACATATGTATCTATGTTTTGCTTTTTGAATGTTTTAATATTAAGATGAGAAACAGAGAAAAAACTTGATCCTTAGAATAATTATATTTTTACATCAGTTTGCAGTGTCCATTCATCTTTAAGTTTATGAACCTGTTTTTATAATTTTATAAATTATCTATTCAAACCTCTCATTAATTGATTTTCTTTTTATTCATTTCTTGACTTAGAAGTAAAAAATACCTTGAAAAAGATATTGTCTAATACCCTTAACTCATGGTTTATTAGACTGTAGTATAGGACTAGTGTTTTAAGAAAACACAACTATTTGTGAGCAGAGCTTGAACTAGAACCTAGTTTTCTTCAGATGTTAAAATTTATTTCCATTTTTCTATATTGGAGCGATTGTTTCTACTTATCTTACTAGTTGAAGGTACAGTTTTATCCATTGCCTTTACTAGTCTTTGAGTTTCAACCACAGAGTGACTGCAGTTTAGGTAGTGTGCATGTGTTTCTTATATCAATCACATTATTATCTATGTTCCTTGCATCATATTTTATATAATGATTTGGATGACACCTCCAAAATCCTGTGAGAGAAGAGTTTTCTATTTTAGGATGGATCACACTTCCTGATATATTTCAATGATAGCTCTGACCTTGAGTAAAAAAAAAATAAAAAATGAATATAGAATATAAACTAAGAAACTGCCAGAAAATATCACTC
Organism: Craseonycteris thonglongyai; assembly: GCA_004027555.1. Taxonomy (NCBI): domain Eukaryota; kingdom Metazoa; phylum Chordata; class Mammalia; order Chiroptera; family Craseonycteridae; genus Craseonycteris; species Craseonycteris thonglongyai. Next base: position 18,740 of record PVKE010012357.1, on the reverse strand, counting down.
ACTTTCATGCTTTCTATTTTATATGCTTTGGTTCCACTCTTATGTATTTATATTACTGATCAATCTAAGAAAAATAGAAACATTTGAAACCAGGGTTCACTTATTTGGCAGAAGCAAGAAATACAATCAAAGTATCATTTAAAAAACAAACACTGTTGTTTAGGTAATTCATTTTATATTAGCAAAATGTAATAGTCTTTTCTGATAAATTTTAACTTAATAAAAATTATTATAGCTAAAAGCTATTCATTATATTAAATACATGAAATGTACCTCTATGCAACAATTTTTCATTCTCTTAAAACATCAGGATCATGCAGATTGAGGGTTTACTCTCCTTCGGCAAAATTAAACATCTTAACTAGTTTTTAGAATCAAATTTTCAGTGAGCTTTGTGTCTTCTAGGGTGTCTCATTAGTAGGTGATAGCAGTAAGCAAAGAACAGTTTTATGAATGCAATTATTTATAAAAAATCTGTCACAAAACCAACGGCCATGCATGCATCTTTCAAGGATATCGGAAGGTCATTTTGATAAAGATGGAAAAGAAATGTTAGCACACCTTAAGTTGTGAGGAAGACCTGATCGACTAGTTTAAGGAAAAAGGTAATAAAATAAGAACAGGGAGAAGATGAAATGTGGGGGACACGATAAAGCACAATTAGATTGTTAATATGTTCTTAGAATATCGGGGTATCTATTACATTTACCTGCATTCCTTTAGATTTTACAGCTTATGTCAAATTTAGGAAATACTTCCCCCACCCTGGTTTTATCTTATAAATGCTGTTTTTACTAATTGTTTGCACCGGAATACAAATTCTAAAAGAAACATTACCCCTTCCCAGAATACCATTTCTATCCCAATTGTGAAGGTAATTTTTAATGTGATTTTTTCTAATTAGGTTATTCTTCATCTTCTAATTTATGATGCTCAATTATAATTGTAGGAGAATAGCCCTATGATAAAGATCATTTATTTGCTATTAAATACTCATGCCAAGATAATGTTTTCTAAACTATTTAGTTTATAAGTTGAAGAGAAATGTCAGTTATAGTACCTGATTTTGACTCCATATGAACCAGTATATACTAAAACACTGTGCACTAACACCATCTACAGGTCATTATGGTAGTAACACTTCATACAATTTTTCAAAAACAGTGAACATTTAAGTCCTCAGATTAAGAGTATCTGTCAATGAAGCATTTCCTGTTCATTTGGCAGTCATTATTTACCACACACAATAGTAAAAAATAAAAACCCCTTCTCAGTTTAAAACATCTTCCTATATTTGTATCTTCTCAGATTACTCCCTCTCTCTGCCTTAACTCCTACGTGTTCACTTCCTATTACATTTTGACGAATCTTAGGTTTTTTAGGATATATCTATGACTTTCTTATGGGCCACAAAAGTAGACTATACAAGAAATATAAAAACAGATAAAGATTCTGACATATTTGGTCATTTATTATTGTTGTTACCATAATATGCTTATATGCATGATTGGATCATTAGCAAATATTTTGAATATAGTTAAGCAAATTATTAAATTTTTCTCTTAACTTCTGTCCATGTTAGTTATGCTTTTAAAAAGATTTAATTATATCTAATTTTCTTAAATCTTTCTCTGGTATATTTTTATCTCTACTGCTTATATAAATAATGTTTTCAAAACATAATATGTACCTGCATTTTAGAGATTCATGACTTTCAAATTACAAATATTATTTTAAACTTTTTACTTCCATATAATCAAAAGTTACTCTATGATTTCACAAGCTGGCAAAAATTTTCTTGTTGAAACATCAACTCACATAGTTTGCAGGCATTAGCTGGGGTAACTTTTCTATGAATTAGGAAACTGCAGGTTTTGTTCAGTTACAACTGAAGAGTGAAAAGTTCAATTTCAGACTTAAATGTTGATACATTAAACAGTAATACCTTCCTCAACAAATGCGTGTTAAGTGCATTCTAACTAACATGCAAACAAGGTGATTATTTTTCCATACTGTTCTTCTTTATTCTTAGCTGGGAACTTAGCAGTTAAGTTTTTTGAATTCCCTTAGTCATGAATTCATCCAAGGGCAATTTTCTTTTGCCTGAAAGAATAAATGAAAAGTTACAGAAATTCTCATGCAGATTTAAAATAAAGTGTCCGCACCTTCTTCCAGTCAGCATGCTCAGAAGGAGGGTCCAGGCCCACAGATAGTCAGAGAGACCCAGGCTTTTCTTCATCGCGGGCTTGTGCAGCTGAAAAGTAGAACAAGTAGAGATCAATGTCTCGTGTAAGAAACATCAGGTTATAACCACTAGGGCTGACTGAGGCAGTTCAGATGAATGCTTTGAAGTCAGGAAATGACCTCACTGGGATATGACACCTCATTGGAAGCAATGGAAACCTGGACCATCCATTCTCCACTTTCCCTTCCATTTCTCCATTCAGAAATATCCCAGTGTCTTAATTTCTCCTGTAAAAGAGTACAAGTTTAAATACTTTCAGGTGACAGTATTGCTCAACATGAAAACTGTGAGTTTCTTTTTTTTTTCCTCAAGGCTTTATACTTCCAAGATAGTTTGCATTACTCTCTTATTTTTTTATCATCTGAAAAATTTGACCTTTCTGATTTGAGTTCCTGCAGCTGAACTGTGCATCAAAATTTCTAAGCTGGTGGCTGTAACACAGAGAGCATGTTTAGGAGCTGGGATGTGTAGGTTAATATGCTTTGATGATTGAATTCATCTTGCATTCTGGGTGCACCTTGATTTTGGAAGCAACTGTACTTATCTTAAAAAAAAAAAAAGGAAACACACTGTTGAATGTCGAAGTCGTGCTTATATTTTCTGTCTGTGATTGCCTTGTTAAATATGCTCATCAGTGCTGCTATAGGCTAAGGACACACTTTATAGTCAGGCCATGTGCTGATCCCTCTCTCACACACATACCACACTCACATCCGTGCACACAAACATGCCCACACATATCTTTTAAGCCTTTTCAAATACTGCCAGGTTGCTGCTAGAAAATGTTTCATCTCAAACAGATGGAAGCTGGAGTGCTTTGCTTTGCATGAATAAGGGACTCTTTTTTTTCCCCTCTTCGATAAAGTGTAATCAATCACCATCTGATTGTTGAATTTAGACTTGGTAGTGGGATGCTAGAGAAATGGAGGAGTATGGAAAGCTTAGAGAGTTTTTAAAAATTATAATCTGTCTGTGAAGTCCATTTTTAAAAACCAGTGCACTACCTGGTTAAAAAGCAGATATGGTAACACTTTATTTAATGTGCTATAATTCATTCCAGTCATAGTATAAGAAATGTTCAGGGTGTTTGTTACCACTTCTCTGAATCTATACTTCTCAGCAGGGTCAGTGATTAATGGATAGCAAGTCTTTTATAGCATATTTTTCATAAAGCACTCTATAGTTTAATGTGCTATGCCTTTAAATACATCTATACAAATGCTTTCTACACTCTCTGGAAGCATTTATATCATTTAAATTATTACAAACAGCCATGTAAGCAATGAACCATAATTAATGTGTTTAGAGTGAAATGCTCTAGATCTAGAGATAAGAACTGTGATCTTCATAGTTTTTACCTAATTTAGTGTCTGGTTTTGACAAATGAGTTGCATATGACAAGAAATATTAGATAAATATTACATTAAAAATTGCATGTAAACTGCACAATTATACTTCACCTTTTTATTAATCTTTGCTGTGTGCCATGAAGGAAAAACAACTTCATTTACCCTATTAATAGTTCTTTTTATTATTAAAAAAGGTAATTCCTGAATGGGTAAATGAAACCAAACCCAACCCCAAGGCAAGGGACCATTAGCTTTTTGTCCTCTGACATTTTAAGACGAAGAAAACAAACCTATCGTAGCAGTTGAGTTGTTGAGTAAGAAAGTTTCTTGCAAATACAAACATAATAGTTTAAAAGAAACGCTAAGCTGCCTCCTTATTCTTTCCCACCTCCAACCTCCTCCCACCAAACACACACACTCCGAACACCCGTATCCCATGCCACCCATATCAAATGATAAGTTGAGTTTTTCATGTGCAGCATAGGAGAGACCCCTACACCAGAGGGCATGTCAGCAGCGTCCACTGGAAGAGGTAAAAGAAGCATTTTTTTTTTTCGCAGCCAGAATGAGAGAGTGCCTTCCCTAGGATGGAACGTTGAGACAGGTTTCCAGTCCCAGCGTTCTTAACTTTAGACGATGCCCACCAACGCCCCTCCTCACCTCATCCTAGCTCCCTCTTGGGGGGGAAAGAAAAAAAAAAAAAAAAAGACCAAAACAACAGGTCACCACCCGCCCCGCGGAATGAATTCAAATCTGCCTAAGAAAGGGGGAGAGAAAACAAGCAGAGGAGGGGAAAATGCTCCTCTATCGCTGCGGTTTTCAGACTGAAAGAAAAACATTCGTGGCTTCTACCTGCTGAGGAATCCGGCTCCTGTCCGGTTCCCTCTTCCCCCTGGTTTCGATCGCCTCCCCGTCTCTCCAGCCCGGAAAAGCCACGTTCACAGCGGTGCGTGGCGGTCCGGCGCCGCACTTACCTTGGGCCCCCTCCGGGCACAGGATCGCTCAAGACCCGGGAAAAGTCTGCGAGAGAAGAGCCGCGGAGAGCGCGGAGCCGGCGCGAGTGCGCGAGTCCGGGCGCGCCGGGCGCCGAGGGGCGTCCTCGCCCTGCCTCGCGCGCCCTCGGGCTGAGCCATCATGGACTCTGCGTGCTCCTCGGCTGAAGGTTTCAGCACCCCAACTGGCTCCCCGGTCCCCAAGCTGCAGCTCTACAACAAAAGATTGCTCTTTACCAAGACAGTAGTAATACGTCCCAGGGCAAACCGGATGTGAAATAGGCGGTGACTTCATGCCAGAGAGATTTTATTTTAGAAAGGAAGGTGGTACCAGCCTCGGAATCTGGAGACCAATCCGCCCATTTTTTACAGGCAGCACCATTGCACTCGCACCGCTGTGGCCCTAATCCCCTGCTCTGGAGCTGCAGACTCCAATCCTCCTACAATCTGCTACAAGCTGTCCTTTCTGCGGGGGGGAGTACCGGCGGGGGAGGAAAGGGTGAAAAGGTTAGAGACCCAAGATCTGCACTCCGAGTCTTATTATTTTTCTTTCTCACACTTTTGCATTGAGGAGCACAGCGTTTTAAGGTGTGTCCATTCAAAATAAGACTGATGAGCGGAACTCTTGCACCTTTCGTCCAGTACGGAGCCCCTGCCTGCCCGCGAGCGAGGGCACGCGGTGGCACGGCGCTGCAGGGCTACACATGGGGAGCGCGTGCTCGCCCCCAGCCTGCCTCTCTCACACGCACTCCCACACACATGTCTCAGTGCCCGTGGCTGGCAGTCACCAATGGCGAGGAGCGACAAGGGAGCAGTGCCGGCCAGTAGGGACGTGGCCAGCGGGTTTCAGAGGCTCTTTGGCACTTTCGCAGGTTGTGAGCGCTCTCCCACCCCACCTTCGTCGGTAGCTTAGCGCATGGCGAGAGAACGTGCTCGGAACCCCGTTGTTAGCCTTCGGAGGGAGGTATTTGTCTGGGTCTGTCATGATGGAGCCAACACAGGCTGGTACAATATGAATTCTGCGGCTGGGTTCCCAGGACGAGGAGTAGGCAACTTTAAATAAATCGCCCAGCTCATTTCTGGGTTTGAGAGTCACGTCTCCATTTCCAGAATCCTTCTCTTGCCTCGAACTCCATCATTCTCTGGATGAGGAAGATGGGAGGGGGAGGAGAGAAGATGAACGAAGTGATTTTTAGAAGTCAGGATCAAACTGTCTTCTGCTTTTTTTTTTTTTTTTTTTTGCTTTTTTTTTTTTTGCTTTTGCTTTCTTTCCCCTCTGCCCTCTGCTGTAACCCTTGCTGGTGGCCCTCCACCCACGAATAATTGCACACTTAGGGAAGGAGGGTGTGTTTCAATATCAGTCTAACTAAATTCCAAGGCATCCACGATGACTATAGTTGTCTCTTCAGATTTTGTGAATGGGGGTTTGTAGGAGAAAGGAGATGGGGGCTGTCACCCTGGGAGCTGTCCCTTCAGCACTTTCTCTCCGACGAGGTAGGAGGAGCTGCAATGACCAGTGCTCCCAAGTAGTGCTTATGGAAAATAAGGTCTGAACTTTGGTGAGGCCCCTAACCAAACATTTTCCCAAGAGGACCTTTAGCAGAGGAGACATTTCAAAGAGGGGCGGAGCTTGGCCAAGGAAAGGAAAAATCTGAACGGCCAGGGCAGTCCTTACCCCTCTCAGGTTTTTGATTCTACAAGTGTTCTTTCACCTTGTGCTGCAATGCAGTTAGCTCACAGGATTAAACCTTAAGACAGACAGGTGAGTGAAATGATAAGGAATATAAAATTGAAGACCACATTCAGAGTTGGGTTTGGTTATCTTCTGAGTTTTGAAAGGGAAGTGTTATTGGAAAAAAAAATTAGAAATAAATCTTAAAGGAAGGGAGATTTGAAGACTATCTTATAACACCCATTTCTAGGCAGTGCTTGTCTATTCTGTTCAAACTCAACAAACGTTAATGTATTCTTAAAGCTATCCATTCAAAGGACATCAAGCTTCCTTATGTGACCTTACCCCGTTTGTTTATTTGCATATCCATTTAATGCACTTATTTATGGATCAGTTCTGAGAATAAAACTCACTTTAGTATGGTTTTGAAACCCTGTGTTGACAATTATAAAACATATTTTCTTTCCTGGCAATATATAATGCAATTTCATCATTTTGTTTTGATTCAACAAAGATAGTCCTAAAAATGTGAATTTTAATCTTTTTTCCATCTAGGTTAAATTGCCACAGATTCTTTTTCTCTTTTTTCTATTTAAAATTGAGAATAATTTTATATCCTGTATCTAATGGCATACAACCAAATCACACTACTGATTATGCTTTTTCAAGCAATCACTGAATTTTTTTATTTAAAAAGTAATCTTTGAGAACAATGCCAGCTACATCTTGCTTCAGACTCAAAGTGTCATGTGACTGTCCCACAGAAATAATTGCATAGCATTTCCATATATTTTAAAACAAACATTTTTAAATGACTATTGGGTTTATCTTGAAACTATAGTACACATAAGGAAATGGAAATGTACATGCTATGTTTTTTCTATTTAAAATACAGTACTCACAAGGTAGTTTTTACTAGATGATGTATATATAATTTGGGGACATGTATATTTTTAATAAGTAAATTTAGTAAATAAATAGTGGGTGTTTAAAATATTGAAAATTTTATTTCAAAAACAGCAATTGCAACTATAAGTTATGAGTGTGTATATTATTTATCATTTAAGGTATCAATAATGTATACATATAATACTAGGGAATAAAATATAAGGAATTAATTGCAAGGAAATAATTTGCTTTATATAATCTGGTTATATTGGTGACAGTCTTGTCTTTCTTGTTTGTTTTGTTTTGTTTGTACCCAGGGGAATAAAACTTCTCATGTTGTGTATGCATCTGACTGAAGTAGGTTTTGCAATAATAATGACCATGATGTTTATTGTCCTTAAAGTGTTTACTTGGTGCCAAATAATGTGCTAAACAATTTGCATAAATCATGTAGTTTAATTATCAAAGCATGTCTGTGAGAGATAGTCTTAGTATCCCTGCTTTACAAATGATTCAATAAATTATGAATTATAGAGAGCAAGAGACTTGCCCAAGGTCATACTGCTAAGGGAGTTTTCATGACAGAATGCAAACCCAGATCTTCTGACTTTAAGGCTTATTCTCTTAACTACACTTCTGCATTACTTTATTTTCTTACTATCTGCATGCTCATAACATAAAACCTACCTCTGAATACTTTCAAAAAATATTTATTCATGACGAGATTCTTTATTTTCATGATCTAGTGCATTCAACTGCAACATGGTGTTGGGCTTACTTTAGTATTTCAGAGATTGCTGCTATTTTCCTTCTGTCCTATGAGGCCAGTGTCACAGGCCCTCTAGTCACTAGTTCTGGGCAGAAGGGATTTGAGGTCAAACCTAGGACCAGGGATCCTGGGGAGGCCTAATAGCTCTATTTCTAGTGTTGCAGTCTGGTACATTTTGCTTTTTCTGTCAATTTTAAATGGCAGGAAGCCCTGACCTAATTGAAGAAGTGGTACTGATTCTTTTCAACAGAAAGGTTTTTACTTTCTTCAACTAAATGGGAACCAAATGAGAAAAAAATAGTAAGAGTGTTCTCATTAATTTGGTGCAGCTTTTTATTATTTGCAAAATAAATTGGGGAGAAGAAGAGACAATAAAAATTATAAAATATCAAATAAGTTTCAACTAAAATCATGAATAAAGTTGTCTTTTTAAAATGTGTTTGCATGGCTCAGATATATACACTGAAATTCTGTTTTAATGTTAACATACTGTGAAACATGGTTATCAGTTTGCACCAATAAATGTACAAGTTGTAGTTAAAGATATTTTTACCTACATTTGTGTATATGTACATGTTTGGATATCTAGATGGAATATTTACATTCACTCAACTAGCCTCCTTTTCTAATTTCCCTGTATCAAATATGGACCATCTTGTTAGTGAACTACACTGGCACAACCAGAGGGCACTTCTCTTATAATTAGTATTGAACTAATAATAGCTTAGTTGGAAAAAGTAAAGTAAAAAAATTAAAATAAACAACTGTGATGTACCTAATAATATAATTTTTGTATCTTAACCTAGACAACTTTGTCATCCGGGTTACCTAGGCATATTGTTTTTTTCCCAGGCTGGAAGGCTCGTTTGACATTTCAGTACAGTGAGGGACATGGTAAGTATAGGAAAACAGAAACAAAACTTGCTCAAAATATTTAAGTCATAAATGGTTGGCACTCTGACGGGACTTCACGGTTGATTACTTCAACCACTTTGACAGGTCACAAATATTATGTAATTTTTCCTGTGATTTTTGCCAAAGTGGAACCCAGCTTAAGCATGGCACAGTGAATGCTCATGCGTGGATATATATCTGAAATCACTGACACCCGGGAGCTATGTGACCATTTGTATGTTAATGAACTTTTCTGAACCTCATTTCCTGAAGTCTTAAAATGAGATAATGCTAGTTACCTTGTTAGTTGGTTGTGGCATAATAACGGGAAGACAAATGTGAATTCCATGGTCCTCTTGCGCAAAACCTCGGAAGTATCCAGTGAATGCCACTTTCCTTTCACTTTTATCTTGACACAAATTCATTATTTTTTGAGCATTTTAGTATCCTTTATAGCATGTTCATGTAACTCATATACTGATTATATTATCCATATTTTGCATAAGATTTAACTGAACCATAAAATTCTCCGTTTTTAAACAAGATACTGTGACAGGCTATCTCCCACACCACCTTAAATCCCAGACCCATGTATTTTTATTTCTAAGGTATTATGAGAAAAATGGTGCTTTTTACTACATCTGCCATAGGCATAAAATGTTTTACATACACTCCATGAAGATTTGAAGAGAGACCCATCCACAGCATGTGTTCAAATCACCATTACTGCAGTCAGTTGTACACTCACCCAGATGTACCTTTCACATCTTTTTTTCTTTTTTTTTTTTACATAAGATTTAAGAAGAACTCAACCAGCACCCATCAGGAATAAAAATTATATGTGAGAGACAGATTCTACTTAATAGTCATATAAGTAGGACAACATCCAATTTTCTTCTGTGACAGTTTTTAGTTTTCAGCAATTCATGTGTAACCCAGATTCACCCATTTTCTTTGTCTTTATTTTTTTCTTCTTTACATTTGTGAAACTCATCAACCCAAGCAGGAAAATGCAGATTTATTGAGACTCAAGAGAGATGATAATAAGCTGGTAGTAGAAAGAAATTACTTGTTTTCCAATATCAAGGAAAATCTTAGTAATTTCTAAAACTTTGAAGAAGGGTTTTGGACTCTGTAGATAACCTTGGAAATTGAAAATTGTTTATTAGAGTGTCACAACAGTGGAGTAAATATTTTAAAACACGGTATACTGTATGAGGAAACATGCATTCTCAATTTTATGGCTAAATGAAGGCATTCAGGATGTGTATGTACTTCAGCAAACTTTGAGAGAAAGAGAGAACATACACAGTCTATAGACTTATTTAAGTCATTAGAACCCTCAGTTATCCCTGTTTGTTTGTTTAAGTAAACTTAATTAATGGATATTATGATAATTCAATGTCATTTCTAAGTGTGTAGCATGCAGAATGAAAAAAATAAAGATATGACTTGGGAAACCAATTTAGAGAGATAACTTACCAGAAATAAAACAATAATAATAATAAGCATGTTAGTACCAAGAAACTGCATTTAGTTTACATAGAACCTTCTGGCATGATTAGGATATGCCTCTTTTAGAATATTTGAGAATTTTAACGTGGCCTTGTTATACTGTTGGCCAGCTGTGTTTCACGTATTTGCTTAAAATTGTAAAACACAAAGTGACACGAACATTAAAACAGTACCTTAAAAATTCATCCATCCTGCCCTGAATGGCTATACTATTTGTGGAAAGGATATGAAATGGATGGATTTACTAGAACGACGATCAAGAGTTAAGACACTAATGCCCCATCTGTTCAATAGCTTCCTATTCTTGATGTTTACAATTGTGTTCTGTGGAATGAAATGAATACGAGTTTGTGGATGTGAATGCATTTTTTATGATGGTTGTTCATAAACATATTCAAATGTAACTAAGGTCCTTATATTAAGTGTAGAAAATACATCTAATTAGATTTTCTGCTATAATTAATGACTAAAGAACCTCTCAAACTTAAGGCATTTTTACTTTTTATTGTAACGTTCATTAAGATTTTTATTAGAGAACATTTTACAGTCTCCATTTTAATTACATATATGAGCTTGGGCAGGGGTAGGGAGGAACTGAAGAGTTTAGAAATGAGTGATAATCACTTTTGAGTAATTTTATTTATGAAACTGAGAGCCCATACAAATCTTTGAAATGTAGACTTTTCCCCAAGAGCGCTTAAGATTGGGCCAGAAAGCATTGCTTTCTAGATGAGTAAATACAACACCAGGAATGATACAGTGCTAATACCAACTTCGCATAAAAAATCAAGATGACAGATGATCTGTGTACTTGCCCTATACTTCACCTGCTTATGAAGATGACAGCTCGTTATTGCCTTGGAAAGATGTAAAGTGTGACTTTAAAAGCAACTGAGTAGGCTTACTGTTTGTCACCACTCACACAATCAATGTTCGAATTTCAACACAAAATAGCCCGTTTTTAAATTTTATCTACGTATATCAGAGAAGGAACTCCCAAATACCACATCCTCCCCCCATAAAAGAGATTGTTTCCTCCTATTTAATAGCCATAATATACCAAACACTGAATTTTTTTTCACACAATCTTTGCAATTTCATTCTCACAATAATGCTATTTGCAGATTATAAACCTAGGTTCAGAAAGAATAAGACATTCCCCAAAGACACATGGCTTATGAATCAGAGTCTGGATATGAACCTGGGGCATAGATTTTGCGGCTTCAAAAAAAATGTGATGGTAAATTTCTTCCACATAACCTGGGAAAAGAACTGTCATGAAAACCTGATGAAAATTATGAATATTTGCACAATGAAATGTAGTTTTTATGAATTAGTGTTTTTTAATGTTTAGTATAGGGAAGCAGAGTAACATATTTAAGAAAGGAAATTGGACTCATACTTTTTTGGGGGGACAGTTATTTACTGTTTGGCCACCTAACATCCTTAAATTTGAGTATCATTGTTTGTAACAGAGGACTAATAATTTCATGTTACATAGATTGTTAATGAAATAATACTTACATAGTTAATATAGCAAAACATTTTCACCAAGTGATAACTGCATTATTATGAATACAATCTTTCCAATGTAAACTTTTGTGCATGGCAGCCAGTTAAGTTAAGGCTTTGCAGTTGAACCAACTCAAGCAGCCAAAATTTATCAAATACCAGATTGACTTTTTTTTTTCATCGTATAGTTATAGCCAGAAGCAAGAAAGCACTGGCCTTTGCAAGAAAAGTGACTCCATTATTTCAGAGAAATTCAGCTCAGCAGGTGGTAGGATGTAAGACAAAATACTTAAAGCTGAAGCAACTGCAAGACTCAACCCAAACAGGAGGCCAAAAATGGTCTCCAACTTCTGCTCAACTGTTATGCTGTAAGACAATGTATGTTTAGTGAAAATATAAGCTAGCTTAATATTGAAATCAGAGAAAATGGAATATAAAATAAATAGGATGAAATTAAGGAATAAATAAGACATTAAGGAAAATTACCTATTCTTTCTGTATTTCACTCTTTTCTGACAATTGAAGTAGATATTGCTGACGGAGAAAGCAGTTCAGAAACTCTAAAAGGGAACATTGAAAGACAAGTTGTTTATTACGGTTTTAGCAAATTGTGAAATTAAAAAGCAACATTTATTAGACAGAGAAAGGATTAGGGAAAAATTCTTGTGGAGATCCATTTTTTTTTTTTACCATACTTTTTCTTCTATTTATTATGTGGAAATATTTTAACAGGGAAGTTTATTCCATGAAGAACCAAATGAATGATATCAATGTTCTAAAATTCAGGTTAAACACAAATGTCAATTATTATTAAATTGAAAACTATACAAATCATTTTGTTTTGTTTTCCTATCTTTTAATAGGCTGATTTAAGTTAAAGGAGTGTTTATATTTCTTCTAAACCATCAAAGTGCAATAAAGCCACCATTTTGAAACAGTGTCTGAAAAGCAGCTTACCTGGGCTGCTGTTCTGCTCTTATCCTTTACTAGTAGCGTTGCGAGCTATGTTAAAATACTATAGTTACTCTTTGAGTGACCTTGAGAGACTCCATACCTCTAGGTAAACTAGCTATTTCAGGAATTGAACTGTCCTAAGTTAGTCTGACAGCCATATGTTTAAATCATGATTTCCGTGCCTGGAGAAATTTTTGTCAGGCTCCCAAGCAAGTCAGTGAATTCAGGAGAACCGCCCTGTGGCTTCAGAAGAACATGATTGGGGAAGGTCAGTCAAGGTTCAGAAAGCCTTTGTCAAAGGCTGAAAGAGGGCACAAATACCAGTCCTGTTCTCAGACAATGCAGCATCTGTCTCCCATTACATGCTCATGGAAGGCCCCATAAATTATGAAAAATAAATCCATTACAAAATGTGGCTTCCTCTTGTCACATTTCCTAAAATCAATATGTAATTTGGCTCTGAACAATATATAAGAACAAAAAAGTAAAAATCAAGAATGGGCTAACACTTTCCTTGATAAGAGTTTGTGAGGCACGGGGAATACTAAATTTGTTTAAACCTTGCAGTAGCTTCTCTACTATCATCATAAGTTACAGGTAGGAGAAAGCATAAGATTTGAAATTGTAGTCCCAAATTTTCTTATCCTTGTGTCTTCTGAATTATCATTCTTACTCTAAAGTTGCTAAAATTTCTTATCTTTTGAAGCATATTAAGATATAAAAGTATAGTCTTCAGAGCTCAGCACATCGAGTATCATAGAAAAATTAAAATCTTTATAAAATCTAAAAAAATGGCTCCTGAACAATATTAAGTCATGTTTTGTTCATGCCATTTTCATTTGAAGAGGCCTCTGTAACCATCCTTTTCAGACCAATGATTCAGAGCCTTGTTTCTGTCTAGTTTCCAAATTCCAATACTGGTTTGAGGTTTCCTCCGTTAACAGCACACTCTGTTAGGGGCCACACCTACTCAAGCCTCTAGTTACACTTTGTTATGCTCATTTGCAGAATTCATATCTAGGTATAATATATTATTGCCTTTGTGTTTCCAGAATTTATTTCATACCAAATCTTTACAAATGTAACAAATAATCTACTTGAATTATTTTTAGAACTGGTTAAGTCAATCAAAAGTTCCTGTGAAGGGGTCAATGTGAACAAAAACATCAAAAAAAATTGTTTTGTTGTTAAATGGATTGGGATCACATTGGTTGGTAAAAATTACTTGGGTTCCAGGTGTACAACTCTACATTACATCGTCTGTGTGTTAGATTGTGTGTTCACTACCCAGAGTCAACTCTCTTTCCATCACCATATATTTGATACCCCTTCCTTACTTCCCCACTTCCTCCCCTCTTAGCCTCAGGTAAGCACTAAACTATTAACTGTGTCCATGAATTTTTGTTTCTTTGTTACTTTCAGTTTTATATTTCACATATAAATGAAGTTAAATGGTTCTTGATTTTTTTCAGTCTGACTTATCTTGCTTAATATGATGACCTCAAGGTCCATCCATGTTGTCGCAAATGGCAGTATTTCATCTTTTCTTATTACTGAGTAGTGTTCCATTGTGTAAATGTGCCACAACTTCTTTTTCCAGTCATCTATCAAGGGAAAAAAAAAATTTTTGAGAAAATAAATTTAGGCTTAGTTATTTTCTACCAGATGTAAAAATATACATGAAGAAACTATGATAAGTAAACTCGGTAGTTTTGGCCCAGAAAGACTTGTACTGGTATGAAGAGCTCCAAAACAGGTCCATGCATATGTGAGAAAATTTACATAAAAAGGTAGTATTCCAAGTCAGTGTGAAGTAAATTATTATTTAATACATAGAACATGATTATGAATCATAAATTAAAAAAAAACAAAAACAAAATAACCTTAAAATTAGATTTGAATCTCCAACTTTCAATAAAAATGGATCCCTGATCAAGAAAGAAATCTAAAAAGATAAAATTCTATAAATAAACCAAATCAATACTAAAAGACAAACAACTCACAGAAAAATGGATACAGAAGATGAAATGTTACATTTATAAGGAGATTCTGCTAATAGGTACATGAGGGCATATATTCAACTTCAGTTGTGATCAAAGAAATACAAACAGGGGAAGCCGGAATGACTCAGTGGGTTAAGTGCTCACTTTGCAGCGCCGGGGACAGGGAATCAAATCCCGGCCCCGGCCCATGCGGACCCATGTGCTGAGCTGGGGAGTGCCGCCAGTTCAGTTCTTTCTCTGTCTCTGTATCTCTCTCTTTCTCTCTCTCGCTGTCAAAAACAATAAAAATAAATAAATTAATTAAATTTAAAAAAAAAGAAATACAAACAACAGAATGTCATGGCTATCAGGTTTTTAAAAACCTTATAAAGAATTCAATGTTGTTATTTAATGTTCATCTGAATTGCTGGTAATAAAATTGGCAGCAGTCTGTTAGTATGTGTCAAATGATAAATATATACAATATTTAAATTTGTATTTCTATTTCTAGGAATTCAGTCTATAGATATTTTAGTTCAAGAGGGGAAGGGTAAAGATAGTGGAGTTTAAATGCAGGTTTATCTGTAAATGCCTCTAAAATGAGAGGAATCTTTAATGTTCAAAAAGCAGAGAATGGTTGAATAAATTTTGGTATATTCACATCATGAAATTATATAAGGGCTGTCCACAAAAATCCAGCCATAAATGCCTCTATTTTTCATTGTATATGGCTGGATACTTTCCAAACAACCCTTGTATGTAGTGTTTAAAAAATGAACTAAATCTTTACCCGTTGACATAAAAGGTATTTGTAATGTATTGCTGAATCAAAAAACAAACATCTAAATACTAGTATGATTTCTGTTTTCATAATATACATATAAAATAAAATATAGATCTGAAATGGTATGCATTTCAAATACATAACACTATCAACAGAGATAACACCATTTGATTTCATCCTTTTCATGTAGAGTGACTTTTTTTTTTTTTTAGTGAGTAGATACGTCTTTGTAAAATGTTTTATAAAACAACAACAAAAAGAAAAAATAAGGAAAATTTAATTTAGATTCCTGGAAGAAATGAATGAGTTACAGTAGAGTTCATTTAAAACCCCAGAAATCTGGTTCTGGGTTTACAGAGACAGGTTTGTTATAATTATCACCCAGGAAGAACTGAATTCTCAAAACTGCTGAGATTTCATTCACCTCTCTTAGAAGTTGAGGAGGAAGTGGCAGCATAGTGCTATAAGCTCATACTCACTTTCTCTGTCTTCCTAATTATGTCTAAGAGTAACATTTCTTTTCAGAAATAAGACAACTAGTTCAGAATCTTTGGTATTGCTCCAGATAATGTGCCTATACTTTTACTGTAAACTCAATAACAAGTGATTGAAAAGTGGAAGCTGTCAATCAACTGAACAGACATGATTGAGTATGAAAGACTCTCTGGTACCTGCTATAAATACCAGATCATTTTTTCCAGTATTATCAGAGTGGAGACTTACAGCTACTTTTCTTTTCTTTCTTTGGTTTCAGGCAGAATTCATTTGTGCTAAATACCCTTGGGAGAATACATTCAAGTATATTAACATTATCACATTGATGGGATCCAGAGTTCTTTGCCTAGTTCTCTGTCTATAGACTTTGGAACTCTTCACTTATCTCATAATTTTTATAGCCTATTGTTAAGCAAATTCCTTCTTATTTCTTGTGTAGAAGGATGTTTAAGTTTTGCTATGCTGTTTTCCACAACAGTTATATAAGTAAACAGCTCCAAGTCCCTATCAGGCATGATCTTTTCTCTCATTTGGAAGTTAGTGTTTTTTTGCTGTTCTTTTTACCCTCAGATAGCCTCAAGTAGGGAAATAAGTCTTAAAACAGAGTAAATTTAAATGTCTCCAGATTCTTTGTTTTCACTCCTAAGAAATGTACCATTATACATTCCATTTTTATGGAGGCATTGCAAAACAACAACAACAAAAAAAAACACAGTTAACCTCCTGGCCAAAAGAAAAGTATAATTTTCATCTTTATACAAAGAAAGACAACAATTTTTCCATAGGTGAATATGCACTGCATTTTGGGCATCTGTTTTCTGTAGGTTGAAAGCACAGCTTTCCATCTAAAGGATGAAATGATCAGGCTAAACCTCTGATAAATATATCTTCAGGATTTTATTGAAACATTTCTAAGTTTAAAAATCTGAATATTACAGTTTGTTCTTGCATCCTGGTTAGCAGTCTTATTTCTCACCTGGTTTAAATAGGGTTGCTTTTCAGAGAGTAGGTAAGTGAAGATAACCCCTTGGCATACAAAGATAACTCAGATAGGTCATGTATTTCGTAAGCCATTGTAAACATTGATATATTTGAGACACACTCAGATTTAATTTGCTTTGACTGCAGTTACTATGCAAATATTGTCAAGAAATAATTATAGGGAGATCCAAGAAGGCGGCATGAGCGGAGAACGCTGATAACTGCCTGGGAAGGGCCTTGTGAGCAGAGGGGAATCCACAGGGGAAACCCTGAGAAGAAACCTCAACTAAGAGAACCACACAACACGGAACAACACACAAAGGTTAGAGAAAAAAGGGGAGAGCGGGAGAGGAAAAGGGAAGCAGCGGTTTGGGGACAGAGACTCGGAGCGCGGCCCGGGGCTGGCAAAAACAAAGGGGGATCGGGGGACTACGGTCAAAGTGGAGCTGGATCGAGGGCAGGCTGGAAGCCGAGACCTAGGGAGCGTGGAAGCCCCACAAGACTGTGGACAATTTAACATCTGAACTCAAGGGACAGCACGCAGTGCCCTAATCAGATCACGGAGCCTAAAGTGGAGCAGGGACTGTGGAGCAGGGCGGCTGCACTTCCCGGCGGGCGGGGTGAGAGCAGGGCACCAGCCCACAACAGCTCAGCACCCCTGATTTACGGAGGAGACTGACTGTGAGGGAGCGCCTTCTGAGGACGGGGCTCTTGGAGTGAGGGCTGGGGCTTGAGTGGGCAGAGCTGCATTGGACGTGCTTGGAGTGACTCCGGCGGTCTCAACAGAGCCGGGAGCTTAGAGCGGCTGCCGCCCGAGCTACAGCCTGTGCGCGCAGGGCTTTCGGCACCTCGCCCACTGGGCCGCTGCGGCACCTCTGCGTGCGCGTGCTCGGGCTTTCGACGCCCTGCCCACCAGACTGCCACGGTGCCGCTGCTTGCTTGCCAGCACGCAATTGGGCTTTTGGTGCCCCGCTCACCAGGCCTCTGCGGCACCGCTGCCAGCGCACAAGTGCGCAACTGGGCTTTCGGCGCCCCGCCCACTGGGCCGCTGTGCATCGCTATGAGCACGCACCCAGGCTTTCGGCGCCCCGTCCACCAGGCCACCGCAGCACTGCTGCCTGCTCGCCAGCGCGCTACAGGGCTTTTGGCGCCCTGCCCACCAGGCAGCCGCAGCACCGCTGCCTGCGCGCAAGACCGGCTTTCGGCGCCCTGCCCACCAGGCCACTGCAGCGCTGCTGCCTGCTCGCGAGCGTGCAACTGGGTTTTTGCATCCCGCCCACCGGGCCTCTGGGGCATTGCAGCCCACACGCGCAACTGGGCTGCCGACCGGGTTGCCGCGGTGTCATTGCCAGCGCGCGGGACTGCGCAGCCAACCAGGGCCTCTGCCAAGCCCCAGCACATCCAAGTGCTGCCCTACGGGCGTGCCTTACAGATACGATTGAAGGGGGGGCGGCCAGGAGGAGGAAAGACCAGAGATCCTGTGCCCCGCCCGCCCCCACTGAACCACCGGCCCCCCTGCTGAAAGAGGAATCTGCTATTGTGTCTCAGGCCCACCCTAGCTCCTACTCACATGCCCCCACCCCTGGCCACACCTTTACTACCCTGCTATCTAACAGCTAAGACAGCAACCTGAAGTGCCCCAGGACACAGAAGCTGTCTGCTTCCCCCAACCCTCTCCCAAAATCTCCTTCTCCCACAACTGAGTCCA